>MDKI01034075.1:0-22199 GCA_005239505.1 Nicotiana paniculata | reverse complement strand
TGTCTTTCCCCGACTTGGGAGCTGGAGCTATAACCTCTTACTCACTAGACGGAGGCCTAAAGGTCACATCCTTGCTCAGGCATGCACAAGAAGAAGTTAAGTAAGTGAAAATAAATATCGTCAATGCATCAGATATGTGAAAGAGGAAAATTACCATGGTTCCTTGCCTCCCATCTGCCTTTTGCAAAATCGCACCAGCAGCGTTCAGCGTAAGTAGAGGTTGAAGCCATCTTTCGGACCCAGATCTCGAGGTCGAGGATCGCTTGAGGCATCCAAATGACCGTTGCATGATGAAATAAAACATTAGATAAAACAAAAAAAAATAGAAAGAAACATGGAAATCGACAAGCGAAATAACACTTACATTTCGAGTTCCATTTCTCAGGAAATGACATCTTCTCCTTCAGGATGAGATCAGAGGTCCTCGCCCGAACAAATCGACCCATCCATCCTCGGTCTTTGTCCTCGTCAATGCTCGAGAACAACACCTTGGATGCCCGACGTTGCAGCTTGATCAACCCCTGAAAGATACGAGGGTTGTATAACCTGATGAGGTGATCGAGGGTGAATGGCAACCCCTCGGCTTTGCTTGTGAAGAATCTGAGCATGATCACTATGCGCCAAAATAAGGGGTGTTTTTGGACTAAAGTCACCTGGTATTGACGGAAAAAGTCAATGATGATTGGATCGAGGGGTCTCAACGTGAAAGGGTAAGTGTAAACACTTAGGTACCCATCCACGTGGGTAGTGATGCTCTCTTCAGGGAATGGGATCTTTACCAATTTGTCCCCCCAGTTGCAATCCCTCTTGATTTGCTCGAGATACCCACGGTTATCGAGCAGATATATCTCGATATATACTTACACCGACCAGGGACCGATGGAGGTTTCTCGATCTTGAAATCGTACTTAAGGACACACGGGCCTGGAACGCACTCCTCAGGGAGCGAATCCACTAGTGTTTTATCGCCAGCCGGCCGTGAAGAAGAAGAAGCTTTTTTCCTTTTGTGGAACTGTTTTGGATGTTTTTTCCATTGTATGAGTTGAAGAAAGAAGAAAATAGTAATATTTGGTGCTTGAGACTAGCGGTGAAAACCTAAGGAGCAATGAAAGAGAAGAACTTGAGAGAGGTAAAAGCTTAGAAGAATAGATGAAGGTGAAGGTGAAGGTAAAGTTTGATTCAACAAAAAAAAGGCCTATTTATGGATTTACGGTGACGGTTCAACGACACTAGTGGCCGACCGCCAACTGACGCTCATTAATGGTTTGGGGAAATGTACCGACGGTACGTTTCGGTCACTTACATTGATTACATCACGGGGATGACATCACTGTTTATCGAGGTAAAAAAAATTGAAGGCTCAGTTCGTTTCTTGTCATTATACTCCAAGGGAATATCTGTATACGGTAAAAATTGGGGCCACCTAATTTTACTATTTGATCGAGACTGGAACGTTGCATCGAAGAAGCTGAGGTGTTGAGTTCGAGATCGATGTCTCTTTTGAGATCGAGGTCGGTATCAATCGAAGCCAAGGGAGACAGACTTCGAGTAACATCATTAATAGCTTAGTAACGGAAGGGCGATATATTCATGATTGGTCGAAGATCATGGTGTAAATCTCAGAATGAATCAAATCAGAAGCGGCTAATTAGCTAATTATACGATTTCCTTATGTAATTAGAGTTATACAATAAGTAGAATTCCCCTTCTATATAAAGAGGAGTTATAATCATTTGTAAGAATCATTATTCACTGAGAAAAAAGCAATACAACTCTTTCTTTCTTACTTGTGTTATTGTTCATCGGTTTATTCCATCTTTATTGTTCTTGCTCTTATCAATTCGAGGGTATCTTGACTCGAGGCCGAAGCCCTATCTAAACACTGGTTTGATTTATCCATATTTTAATTCTGTCATTCATTTTCATAGTTATCAATTGGTATTGAGCGAAATCACATATCCTTAAAACTACAATATAAGTTTAATTGTTATCCAAATTTTAGGGTAAACAACTTTCTCTTAGTTCTAAATTCTAATTTCTTAATTAGTTCGTTAAGTATTAATATAGCTACATAAATACAATAAACCAATCAATAAAACAAAAGTAGAAGGACATAAACTGTCTTTCACTTGAAAAAAACCTAGTAACTAGCTGGTCTCCAATGATTCTAGTATGGTTTAGCTACACTAGTATGGGTAAAAGTTTTTGACACAACAAATTTGGAATCAATTCACATTAGTAGTACGGAGTAATTTTTATTTTTCTTAGTTGTCCTGACAAATAATACATGTATCTGATATGATTATCGAACTGATCTTTGTTTTTTAATTGTTTTAAATATATTTTACTTAAAAGTTAAAACAACATAACTCGAGTATACGACAATATCTTCATTTGTGCGAGTCCGGAACCAAAATGTAATTTTTTTGGACTCAAAGAACCAAAATCTGTGAAAAAAAGCTGGTGATCATAATATATATAACGCCATTTTATAAGGCGCTATACCTTAACGGCCGTAGTTAAGTATAGCGCCCTAATATAAGGCGCTATATTTGAATCTAAAATGAGCGGGAGGGTATAGCGCCTTATATTAAGAATACTATACCATCTTAATATAAGGCACTATACCTTCATAAAAAACGCGTCCAGTCCCCTTCCCCACCAAACCAGAAACATTCCCCCCTCCCTATTAAAATACACCAAACAACGCCCCCCAATTGTTAAGGAAACAAAGTTCGAGTGGAGCCCACCGGTCCCACAAAAAGTATATATTCTCGGTCCCACATCCAAGGTAAGGCGTTATCTCGTAGTGGGTTGCTCGTTTCGGCTCCAAATCACCAAATCTTCAACTTTCCAAAAACTTTAAATCGAGGTAGTCCGACTTAGTTTTTTTTAAAACTCATGTATAAAAAATGCCTATTAGTTGTTTTTATGTGCTCTATGTTATTTCCTGATTGTTTTGCGATTTAATTAATTTTTTATGTTTTATCCGGATATAGTATTAGTATCTAAAAAAATTAGTAAAATAGAGAAATTGTTATTAGTTGTTAAAAAAATATTAATTAGTTACTTTTTATTGTGGTATATGTTTTTGCGTGATTGTTTTGTCATTAAATTAATTTATTATTTTTATCCGGTTCATATTATTTATTTGCTAAAAGACTAGTAAAATAGATAAATTATTACTTTAGTTCCCTGTAGTGGTATCTTGTGCCCTAATGTAGTGTTCGTATTTGTAATGTAGTGCCTTTTTAGCGTAGTAAAATGTAGTGTCCTTTAGCATACTATCTTTGTAGTTATTGAATTAATCAATTAATTATCTGTTAAATCCAAAAAAATCTCAAAAAAACTGATAGTTTAAACACAAACTCTCTCCAATTCTAGTCAACAAACGTAAGAAAATAGTATGAGAAAATAACAATATTTCTCAAACTAAGTATTGTTATATGAATATTTAATAATTAAATCCTGTATAGTTATGAAAATTAATTATTTAATTTTATTATAATAAAAAGTAAGTGAGCAACAAACAAACATATAAAATAATGAAACAAACATATCAAATAATAAACTAACATATAAAATAATAAATTAATATATAAAATAATAAACTAACATATAAAATAACAGACCTGTTGAGTGATAAATCGGGAAAAGTTTCTCATTATGAATACAAGAACATTGGATACCTTGGTGCAACTGGGCCTAAAATATCGAGTCCAGAACCAAAATGTGATTCATCTGGACTCAAACTAAGTATTGTTATATGAATATTTAATAATTAAATCCTGTATAGTTATGAAAATTAATTATTTAATTTTATTATAGTAAAAAATAGTGAGTAACAAACAAACATATAAAATAATAAAACTAACATATAAAATAATAAACTAATAAATAAAATAATAAACTAACATATAAAATAAGAAAAAAACATATTAAATAATAAACAAACATATAAATATTAAAGAAACATATAAAATATAAAATTATAATATAGAAAATGTATCAACCTAATTAACAATATAGTAAAAATATTGAATGAATTTTAATGTTAAAGGTATTGTAATAAATTTAAAGATGTTAAGCAATGAAAAAGAAAAAAACTTTAATTAATATTGTTCAATTTACAGTAATCGTCCTGAAGGTCCCGCCTGTGCATCCCGGAACTGCCTCGCTAGAGCTACTTTTGCTACAGGCCGAGCATAGGTCTTTGTACATATGGGAGGGGCAGTTATTGGCCCAGACGTTTCGTTCAAGAAGAGTAGACGATATGTGGGACTTTCTTAGGGCCCACCATCTCCATCCCCGTATCGTTAGATGCCTTTGGGATACGAGTTTCTATAGGATTATTGAGATTGGCCGGCTGCAGCTGGATTGGTCGTTGATCACGTCTTTGATAGAACGGTGGCGACCGGAGACACACACATTTCATTTACCTATTGGCGAGGCTACTATCACGCTTTAGGATGTGGAGGTTCTGTATGGGCTGCCATTTGATGGGCATCCTGTTGCTTTACCGCATGCCATCAGAAATTATACGGGATTGCAGTACCTGGAGATGTTGCAGCGACTCATCGGTTTCCAGCCAACAGATGAGGATGCATTGGTTGGGGCTAGTCGTCTGCAGTTGACGCCCGTCCGGTTGCATCTGGAGGCGATGCATGCGGGCATTACAGATGATACACCGAATCTTCATATTAACTAGTATACGAGGTTGTTGATGCTGCTTATGTTTGGAGGGGTATTGTTCCCAAACACTTCGGGAAACCTAGTCAGCTTTATATTTCTTCATCATCTTGAGCGGCTAGATGATTTACATGATTACAGCTGGGGTGCATCTGTTCTTAATTACTTGTACAGGCAGATGTGCCGGGTGAGCATGGGCACCCAGTGAGACGTTGCTGGATTTTTCCGATGCTGCAGGTGAAAACATAGTCAATTGTTTTCATGATTATAACATTCATGGTAAAAATATACCTTATATTTTATGTCCACATTGTATATTAGGTTTGGGCATGGGATCGGTTCCTGCAGTTGTAGCCACCTCTACCACCCTTCGCTCTGGATACACCACCTCCATCGTTTCTCCCTTTAGTTAGGAGGTGGGTTGATAGGCGGGGACAGGGACGCGAGTACGAGGCTCGACATAATCTACCCTATTGCAGGGATTTATTAGATTTGCTGAAAGGCGCGCAGGTCAATGTATACTTAAGTTTAATTGGTCGGGCTTTATAGGTGTTGCTTATACTCACGGCTCCTGGTTTTACTTAATAGTTCATTTGGAGGCCATACATCGACGAGCTAATAGCTAGTTTGCCTGATTATTGCTCGACCGGCTGAATTATGTGGAGCTCTTCCGT
Source organism: Nicotiana paniculata (assembly GCA_005239505.1). Lineage (NCBI taxonomy): Eukaryota > Viridiplantae > Streptophyta > Magnoliopsida > Solanales > Solanaceae > Nicotiana > Nicotiana paniculata. The sequence goes on along the minus strand of MDKI01034075.1, from coordinate 16,836 downwards.
CCCGTTGATGTGTTTCGATATTGTCGAGCATCATGACACTGAGCGAGTCCTTAGCTAGTTTTGTCGACCGTAACTTGTACCTCCACCGCCCGCTTGGCACATGACACATTACCAGTGGGATGATTGTTCTAGGGTGGACCAGACATATGTGGCATGGCTAGAGGCGCATATCGATATTTGGGACCACCGGCATGACCAGATTCCACCACCCCCTCCACCTGACCGTACAGATGGTGAGAATGAGTATATGGGCTGGTACCGCAATGTTACTCAACTTTTCATCGGGAATCTCGCTCATCGCGTTGGCGGTCGGTACGTTCCATACGCCAGAAGGCACGAGGCACTGTTATGTTATTTGGTATAATTACTTATAACGTTAACCTAGCGTTCTGTAATTAATATTTTACATTTTGTGCAGGCTATTGGCCTACATATGTTCTACCAGTTGGGCCTGCAGATGCAACAACATACCGGTGAGGGAGCGACCGCTTTGCACGAGTATGGCCGACAAGTTACAGATCTAGCTTCCCGGACATTGAGGCGAGCCTGAGATGATGAGCACTTAGGATACGAGGCTGATATATGCTGCCAGAGCAGTACAATCGTGGTCCAGTAGTGGATCCTGAACGTGGAAGGCGTTCCTAGAGAGGTATGGGTGTTCCACGAGGTCATGGGGGTCGGCGAGGATGTGGTCCCCAGCAAGGGGGAGTTGAGGCACCTCTTGAGGATGTTAGAGTTGATCAGTTGGGTGACCACCATGAGCTATACCATGCTCCTAGTGATATGCTGTCATTTAGCCTTCAGCTTACTCCAGGGACTTCACAGGTGACCCTTTTAGCTCCATTGTTGATTTCGGGCATGACCATTATGCGACAGGAGTGGGATCAGTAATTTTCCTTGTCTTCCAGAGCCAACGATTATTGCTGATGATCGTCCGACACGAGATGTGGATAGTGAGCGCCGACTGAATTATGGTTCATCATCGAGGGATGTTGAGGATCCTTCACAGGATTTGGTTAGTTTGTATTACTATTATTTATATTTGTTTTTATCTCATTGTTTAGTCATAATTATCTAAAGCCTTTTTTTTGAAGGCATCATCCTCGCCCGTTGCAGATGCTACTTTGTGATTTAGTGACATAGCTGAGACGGATGATTATATTCAGGAGCCCACCTAGACCATGGTAAGACAATTTATTTTTTTTGACTTAACACGTACATTACTAATATATATTTCATATACTAAAATATCTTATTATTCTGTAGGTTACTGTTGGACTAACGTCCCCGTCTACCGAGCGTGCCAACCTTACTGACTATCATGATGCAGTGCATCCTCCGATAAAGAGGCGACATGATGAGGATGATCCTGATAGTGTAGCCGGGCGAAATGGGGTGCGCCTCAAGCCATCGGCTGATTTAAAGCATACAAGCTGTGGGACACATTGATTTTTTTTTTTAATTTTATGTGCATATGACAGTCAGTAAATAATAGCTACATTATTTATGGTTTACATTATATGCGCATTATCTTTTTATTTCTCGGGTTCTTTGTTATTTTAATACTACAACACAAAAACAAACATAGCAACTTAACATAATTTAAATTCGGTACAACTAATGAAAATATATGACAAGGAAAACATAAAAATAAAATACTACACTTAACATATACATGTGTTTGTTTATTCACTATCGCTCATTATTCTCTGCTTCAACCACTTAAATTTCTCTTCCAACCTATTTTTTTCTTCTTCCACCTCTTTTAGTTTCTCCTGCACTGCCGAAAGTTGTCGTTGTAGTTTAAAGATCTGGAGTTTTTTTTCACCGGTCATATTCCAAACATACTGCAAACATGATTTGTATTATTCCTGGTTAATGAGTTCATCATACCATTCTTCAAATATACATTAATTTCCGTCCTACCAATGGGGATTATAACACAACACTCTTAGTTAACATTTTATATAAAAAATATTAACAAATATTTTTTCCAAAATAATAACTTACAAGTTGTTGACGTATCCATCGTCTGCGCCCCACATTATTATTTGACCAACATGGCTTCAAAATAACACGTTTGCCACAATAACACCTTGGTGCTTCATTGCGTCCAGACATTTCTTAATGCAAGAAAAAAGAAAAATTTATGAAAAGTTTTTCTATTTGTTTTGTTATGCATAATAATAACTAAAACGCGCTAGGCTTTTATAGGAAAGATAAAACACATAACATGGTATTTCACCGCACTATGTTTCGTGTGATAATGATTCTTTAGGGTACAATACATCATTTCCAGAAGATAGCTTTTGCAGAACAATAACTTTTTCAAGTCGACAAGACAATACACATAATGTGGTATTTCACCGTGCTATGTTTCGTGTGATAATGATTCTTTAGGGTACAATACAACATTTCCAAAATATAGCTTTTGCAGAACAACAACTTTTTCAGGCCGACAAGACAATACATATAACGTGGAATTTCACCGCGCTATGTTTCGCGTGATAATGATTCTTTAGGGTACAATACAAAATTTCCAGAAGATAGCTTTTGCAGAACAACTTGTTCAGATCGACAAGACAATACACATAACATGGTATTTCACCGTGCTATGCTTCGCGTGATAATGATTCTTTCGGGTATAAGACAGATTCTTAACTGTTGTCGAGTGGGAGGGACCACCTAAGTTTCTACCACAGACGTTGGACGTATGAGTCCTATATTTTGTAGAAATCAAGAAAGTGGTCTTCTTGATGATAGTGATGAAATGCGAGAAATGTGTGTCAACTAGGGCCTAGATTACGATGCCCTCAGCCTCGAAGGTTACGTACATGATATTGACGTAGAAGATGAAGACAATGACAATAAAATAGTTCCAGACAATGATGGTAATGGTGATGACAATTTTTTTTCTTGGGGTGTATGTTAAATTGTTTTACTGAAGTATTAATGCTAAATATCAATAAGACTTAACATCAATGGAAACATAATTTTATTTCATACATTCTGCAAGATGAACATGTACATACATTTATTACAATAAATTATTGAAATACAACACTACGGGTTTCCTTGATAATTGGGCACATTGCATGAACTTCCACCAGGAGCTGAATTACTACTGTTACCCAAACCAGCCGAACGACATTTACGACGGTCATGTCTTGTTTGTGAGCATATGCCACATTTACGCGCATAAACGGTATCACCAACATCCATTTGGTTTAGTATACTTCTTACACTTGTCATTGATGCAAATGCTCCTTGTTACACACCATTTTAAATGGTTCCGGCGGCCAATAATGCTCAACACCCACTAGTTGTAACTGTCCACTATAGGTGTTTAAGTATGCACTAATACTATATTCTTTATCAACATAGTTGGTTGCCGCGAAACCTGTATGTTGAAAGCACTTCATGGAATATGAGCACGACATATGGTAGATGGACTATTTCCCACAAGAGCATAACTTTCTGGCTTCATTTACGGTGTGTGTATTATTCCCCCAGTTTTGATGGATAGCGGTGCGAACTTCAAAAATATTTCGCTCGTTGCAATACTGTAAATATGAATGCCAATGTGCTCGCCTCGTATTTCTCAAATATTTTCATTGGTATTGGCATAAATTCAATACCCCTTTCCATCAACGACGATGCACCTCTAGCCCTTTCAACAAACCTCTCGGCCATCTGCTTGAATGACATCCATACCATGGCAGTGACAGGCAATCCACGTGCAAACTTCAATAACCCGTTGAAAGACTCTGACACAATTGTAGTCAGAATTCCCCATCTTCTGCCACCATCCGCATGCAAAGTCCACTTGTCAAGCTCATGTCGCATCAACCAAAAATAGGCTCCTTGGTCTTCCTGCCTGATCAATTCCATGGGCCTCCTGAATTTAAACTCTTGGTGATCTGTTGCAGCCATCCACATTAAATTATGAAAATCCTTGTTGGGATGTGCCTTCTATAAATTGGCCTTCAGGTTCCTCACACATCCCTGCCATGCATGCAAATTCTGTACAGAAATTAAAATACTATCATGCCGATAAGATATTAGACAAATACCTGAACATTGTCTGACAACGTGCTTCTTCAAGTGGTTCAAAAATAGTGTCCACGTATCTTGACTTTCATTGGCACAAATAGCAAAAACTAGGGGAAATATACTTCCATTAGCATATACTGCAACGACGTTCAACAACTTAATATCATACTTTCCATAGACATGAGTGTCGTCCACAGATATTACCGGCCGACAATGCACAAAACCATTAATTGTTGGTTTAAATGCCAGAATACATATCTGAATATATGTTCTGGTATTCCCGGACTCTGCTCAAGCTTCTATTCAATAACATTCCCGGGGTTAAAGTGTTGCAATGCGGCCATGTACCTGGCTAGATATGCAAAGGACTTATCCCAGTTACCATAAACAATTTCAAACGCACGTTTGCGCCCGAGAAATGCCTTTCTTTTGTTAATGGTACACCTATATTCCAAGTGGACAGATGTTATACACTCTTTTATCTTGTACCTTATGGACGCTTCAATGTGTGGAATCAAGACAAGATAAATAAAGCCAACATTTAAGTTAAAATGATTCCCACTGAATGTGCCCATCTCACAATTGTGGGTGCCAATGTATTTACCCACAACCCACATATTTATTTTCTTCTTCCTTGCATGCAGCATACAATTACAACCCGTAAACCATCTACGGAAAATAACCTTGTATACATCCTGAGATGACTCTGCCACCGTGATCTCACGACACTATTTTACGTTGTACCTTCACACCGCCCTACTTAAGTGCGCTTTATCAAGAAAAAACATGCCCTTTGACAGCACCATTGCTCTAGATTCATTCCACGTTGCTGTCCGAATATCGTCAATATCCCTTGTGAGGGCATGCATATCCGCCATACTTGGAAAATGATCAAGGTAGGGAATCTCCCTTGAATAAAACGACACGTGGGACTCGTAGACTCTTGGTCAAACGGGAGGTGGAGCATGCTCCCTCGTCAAATCAGGTTCAACATTCTCTTCCCCCTCATCATCACCCTCATCAGGTAAAGGTATGTCATCTCCAGACTCATCGACATTGTTGTCATAATTACTATTCTCGACTCTGCGCATCTGCCAAATCCCGGATAAATATGTTGTCTCCGGGTAATTGAGTAAGGACAGGACTTTCAAGTTGCTTGTTTTCACTGCACAACCAACAAAATAATGAGTTACAAATTGATCCAAACTTTACATATTGCTTTATCACTTCACTTACAAATCATAATATCTTGATATACCATGATAGATATTATCCCGTTGGTGATGATTCCCGGATGGACCACCATGATCCAACACACCAAAACTAGGCATATTCCAACTGGGCGTTGGTTCATAACTTGTAAAATTTATATCTGGCCGGTACCCCCTGTGGAATATATGAGTGTTAATACAAATTCAATACATCAAAATAAACATCGTAACACAAAGGAAAATTGAAGTTTACCACTCGGCTTGTGGATTATGTAAACTAGGGGAGAAATTATTTCCTCGCTCCTCATTCGCCCATGGAGATAAGTTTAGATCAGGCCATACTCTTTCACCCGGAACCTGTTCGGTTGAAACTGCTCCAAAATAACCACCCGATAACTGAGGGATATCCCTACTTTGTGCAACCTTATTATCATGAATGTCTTCAGCCTTGACGTACATTTCCAACATTTTTTATCACAAGAAATTCCAGGTATTCATCCGGAGTCCTCAAAAAATCTCTTAGAGCTTTATCGTCTTTGATGTTAAACTTAGCATAACAAGCAACCCCTTGCAGAGTGACAAAATATGGATATCTTCCAGTTACTTTAATATTCACCGAACGTTTGCTCACACTTATTTTTTACATAACAATGATACCAATATATCGTATTCCATTGTAAGTGGAAACTTAACATGGCACTGACTATAGCTTACTGAGTTATTCGCCACCACAATTCCTCCCCCCCCCCCCCCCCAATAATGAAACCCTAATTCTTTGCTCTTCAGACATTAGGACAAAATGCAAAATAACTTAATGACGAAATATTTCAGAAGATTTGAGAATATTTATGAATTAATTTTTACAAATCCTTAACCTCTTTAAATAAGGCAAAAACCAGTCCGGGGGTACAATTATTTGAGGTATAACGCCTTAAATATGGACACTATATCTATTTGAATTATTGTTATGTCAGTTAAGCCCATAAGAATTATTGGTGGGCCCATATAATATATATAGCGTGGTAAGTTAGGGCGTTATATATGTAGCGCCTTAAATTAGGGCGCGATACTTAACTAGGCAAACGACCGTTAAGGACTAACGCCTTATAAAAGGGCGTTATATATATATGATCACCAATTTTTTTCCACACATTTTGGTTCTTTGAGTCTAAAAGAACCACATTTTGGTTTCGGATTCTCATTTGTGATCTATAAAATTGGGCCTTCTTAGATTCACATTTTTTTTAAAACTTGAGAAATTATTAGTTACATCATTCCATAAGTAAATTAGTATAAGAAATAGTCGATTTATAAAATATTATTAATATTAACCAAATGCTATCAACATTAGACATTAGCTATTTGTAGCAAAAAAAGTCAAATTTTTGTTTCTTTTGAGTAGATATTGTTGGAATAGATTGAGTACATCTTAAGAAGTTTGAGTGAGCGTTTGGATGTAAGAATTGTGAAATTCCGTAAAAATAAAAAAAATCAAGTGAAAATGGTCTTTGAAAATTAGAGTTATGTTTTGACATGAATACAATTTGAAGCTGTTTTGAATTATTCGTTAGGAATTTGTCCTGTTTTTTTAACCTTATTTGGATTTATTCTTTTACTTGAAGGAAGAGTAGAATATTAACCATAATCATTTTACTTTTTCTTAAAGGAAAATATAGTGCTCTTCCATATTTGATGGATACCTTTCTTGGAGGAAAAAGGTTGTGACCTATATAAATTGAGAATCTCTCCTTCACACAATAGCATCTACAATGTAGTCATTAAAGAGTCTTGTCAAGGGGGAGGTTATTCTCTCAATAGGATTTTATATTTTATATTAATTTTTCCATATGTAGGCCAATTGGACAAACTATATTAGAATAATATGCTTCTTTTAATATAGTTTTCATTTTCATCTATTTTCGAGAATCAATTTGGATTCATATCGGGGCGTTCGACTACGGAAGCGATTCATCTAGTAAGAAGATTAGTGAGGCAGTACAGCTAGAGGAAGAAGGATTTTCATATGGTGTTTATCGACCTTGAGAAAGCATATGATAAAGTTTCGAGGAAGGTCCTGTGGAGGTGTTTGGAGGTTAGCGGTGTTCCGGTAGCGTACATTAGGGTGATTAAGGATATGTATGATGATGCTAAGACTCGACTGAGGACTATGGGTGGTGACTCGGAGCATTTCCCTGTGGTGATGGGGTTGCACCAGGGATCGGCTCTTAGACAATTTTTATTTGCCTTGGCGATGGATGTACTGTTGCGTTACATCCAAGGGGAGGTGCCTTAGTGCATGCTATTTGCCGATGATATAGTGTTGATTGGCGAGACGCATAGTGGAGTTAACACGAGGTTAGAGGTTTGGATACAGACCTTGGAGTCTAAAGGTTTCAAACTGAGTAGAACCAAGACAGAATACTTGGAGTGCAAATTCAGTGACGAGACCCATGATGCAGATGTAGAGGTTAAGATTGATGCTCAAGTTATCCCAAGAGTGCGAGTTTTAAGTATCTCGGGTCTATTATCCAGGGTAACAGGGAGATTGACGAAAATGTCGCGCATCGCATTGGAGAGGGATGGATGAAGTGGAGGTTCGCTTCCGGTGTTTTGTGTGATAGGAATGTGCCGCTAAGACTTAAGAGTAAGTTTTATCGAGTGGTGGTTCGATCGGCTATGCTGTATGGGGCTGAGTGTTGGCCAATCAAGAACTCCCACGTGCAGAAGATGAGAGTAGCAGAGATGAGGATGTTGACATGGATGTGTGGGTGTACCAGGAGATATAGGATTAAGAATGAAGCTATTCGGGACAGAGTGGGAGTAGCCTCAGTGGAGGACAAGATGCGGGAGTCGAGGCTGAGATGGTTCGGACATGTTAAGAGAAGAAGCATTGATGCTCCTGTCAGGAGGTGTGAGATGTTGGCCATGGAGAGTTTGAGAAGAGGTCGAGGTAGGCCTAAGAAGTACTGGGGAGAGGTGATTAGGCAGCACATGGAGCTGCTTCATCTCACTGAGGACATGACCCTTGATAGGAGAGTGTGGAGGTCGAGGATTAAGGTAGAAGGTTAGTATGTAGTTTATAGTTGTTCACCAATAGTCTTAGTAGCATGCATATACCTTCATATTCTTAGATTTTTATTACGTTATGCGGTTTTGTTCGTCTCAGGCATTGTATTCCCTGTTGCTATTATTTGGTACTACTTATCCTTTATCTCTCCCTTTTTCTTTTCTCTTCCATCTTTCTTCCTTCCTTGATTTCCTCTTCTTCTTCTTGCCCTTCCCGAGCCAAGGGTCTATTGAAAATAGCCTCTCTACCTACATTAGGTAGGGGTAAGGTCTACGTACAAACTACCCTCCCCAGAACCCACTTGTTGGGATCAAACTGGGTTTGTTATTGTTGTTATTTTCGTCTAATTATCGTGATCAAGGTTTGCAAATTATTAGATTTCGCATGACGACTTATTATTTTCGATCACAACAAGTGGTATCATAGGAAATGGTTGAAGTGAGATTGAAAACAGGTTCAAAGCGGGTTCAGATCAAGCTACAGTCGGTTTGAAGATAATGAAGATTTTTATAATAAAAAAATAATGTCAAGAGTACTTGTGGGGTTAAAATTCAACCATACTTTCAAAACTCATGGTGCTGTATATTTAAAAATAAAAATTATTTTTAACCCATCTATGGGCTCCAATACTTTTAACTCATGCTCACTTTTAATGTACGAGTTCCACTTTTAAACCTACTCACTTTTAACGTAGGACCCCACTTTTAACCCTACTCACTTTTAACGTAGGGCTCCAATACTTTTAACCCGTTCTCACTTTCAAAGCACGAGGCTCCAATTTTGAACCCATAACTACTTTTAACCATGTCAAAGCAGCATATTTGAAGAATATATGAAGAAGGCGGATCAAACATTGTCAAGAAAATTCAGGCCAGATGGGAGAATTGTTAGAAATTTGTCATGATTTTCTTACCTTATTTGGATTTATTATTTTATTTGAAGGAAGAGTAGAATATTAACCATAGTTGTTTTACTTTTCCTTAAAGGAAAATATAGTTCTCTTCCATATTTGACGGGTTCTTTTCTTGGAGGAAAATGTTGTGGCATATATAAATTGAGAATCTCTCATTCACACATAACACAATAGCATCCACAATGTGGTCATCAAAGAGTCTTGTTTTGGGGGAGGTTATTCTCTCATTATGATTTTATATTTTTATATTAGTTTTTTCATATATAGGCCAATTGGCCAAACCATATTAAAATAATATGATTCTTTTAATATAGTTTTCTTTGTCGCCTGATTATCGGGATTAAGGTTTGTACATTATTAGCTTCCACATGAGGCCTTGTTATTTTTGATCCCAATATTTTTATGAGTGATTTAAAATGGAAATTTCAAAAAATAACTTATTGAAGTTTTTCGAATTTTCAAAAAATTTCAAAATTCAACTTCAAGTGAAATTTGAAGTTTTTATGGCCAAACACGGATTTAAGAAAAAAATAAAAAAATAGGAAAAAGTTAATTCTCTTCATGATGCCTTTAGCGGAAAACAAATATTTCTTTTGGCCAAACGAACCATAATCTCAGTTTTGGGGATGACTTGGTGGAGTTTTGAGGTGGCTTGAATTGAAAAAATGAAGTAGAAGATGAGCACGAAAAAAAGATGATATGTATATCAAGTTGTGTATGATTTATGTATCACATATGTATTATATGTGTATCTTATGTGTATCATATGTATATTCATTTATACATGTATGTCAGATACATGCGTGATACAAGTTTGATACATGTGTCGCAGAAGAATTTTTAAACTCGATCTTAACTACAAATTTTGATACCAAACCATTCCAAATCACCATCGAATCTTACTCATATTTTGTCTATTACTTCATCTATGTATTTTAACGAATTCCAACCATACCCATTAAAAAAATTATTTTTTGCCAATTGTTTTTTAATTTTGTATTTTATTGGTAATGAATTTTGACTCCAAACTAGTCTAACTCACCTTCAAACTTCGTCAAAATTTATATATTGCCTCATCTATGTATTTTCAATGAATCGCAACAATACCTATTGAAAAAAGATTACCTATATTTTTTGAATGTGTTATATCATTGATAGTTTTATTTTGACTATTTTTGATAACACGACTAAAATGGCCATTTGTTGGTAAATAGAGTATTTTTTTTGACATTCACGTGAGATTCCCTTGAAACTTCTCCCTAAAAATAGCACGGACTAGTCAGTTTTCGGTCTGATCATTCAAAAATAGCCAGCATTTCAAAGTCATTGAAAAATAGCCACTATTTTGCTGCAACGTGGAATGTTCCAGTATAATATACTGGAGATTGGAGAACTGGCATATTATGCTGGACCGATACATTATACTGGAGTTCCGGTATATTATGCTGAAGTTCCGGTATATTTATGATGTAACTCCAGTATATTATACTAGAATTTCAGTATATTATGCTGGAGTATTTTTCGAATTTTGAACAGTCTTTATCTTTACAAGAAAAGTGGATAAATTTCGATTACTTTTGAAACTGTGGCTATTTTTTAATGATAACTTATAAATCTGGCTATTTTTGAATTTCCCCCAACTTCTCCCCCTCTAGTCAGCCCATATACTGAATTGACACTTCTCAAGTAGCTTAAATATGACCCAAAGGTCTACCGCCAAGCAATCAGTATACAAAATTCTCAAACTTAAAGGAGTCAAGAAGTCAAGAATAGATTAAGGAAGCAATCTATTAATTGGGGGCTGTAAAAGCAACGCAAGGAAAAAGAATCAATGATTAGCGAGGAAAAAGGAAGAAGCAGCGGAGATCCGGATGAAGAATCAATCAGTGATGATTGACAGAAGCTATTCCTGGAAGGTCCCAAATCAAAGGCAAACGAGATAAGGATGCACTGCCAGAAATCAAGGGATCTAGCGGATATGCCTCAAGTAACAAAGAGATATGCCTAGTGGAGGGAAATCTCGTCAAGACCATAAATCAAGAAAGATCAACGGAAACGTGATATTATTCTTGGAAAGAATCAACCTATGATTTCTTTCAAGAATCAATTTATTTAGCTTTGCAATCTCTCAAGATTCACGTCTTTCAAGAAGGCCTCATGAAGTGTATATATACGCATGTTCCAGACTTGAAGAAGATATACTTTGAATGAACCATTTTCACTCCTTTTGTTCTACTCCAAACAAGAATTATAGTTCTTATAGATCTGCTGTGTAATTAGTGAGAGAAGAAAAAGAGATAAACAGTAGTGAGGCATTATATCAAGAAGAGAAAAGTGTCATAGAGCTCAAACTGTTGGTGTAAAGCTACATCAACCATTCTGTACCCAAGAAACTTCGATCACTGAAAGAGAACACCCTTGCAACCCAAGGAGACTGGAGTAGGATTCACATTGAATCTGAACCAGTATAATATTCTGGTGTCTTTATTTCCTGCACTTTAATTCTGCTTTACTTATATCCTACTCTTATTTCTAGTCGACTAATAGGTAATTAATCAACTGCTTACAATACAATTTCTAAATAGGCAATTCACTCCCCCTCCCTCTTGTACTTTCAATTTGTATCAGAGCTAGTCTCACACTTTTTGCTTAACAACTTGTGAGAAAAAATCATGGTAAAATAGGTAATTGTTGGAGCACTCTTTCAAGAAGGAACATCGCAAGTTAGTCCACCATATTTCAATGGATGACACTTTTCTCACTAGAAAGTGCGTATGCAAATAAACGCAAAATCCTATGATGTCAAAATATTCCGCGTTATAAAAAAAGAGAACTATCCACTACCAACAACTTCTCAACCACCTGCTGATCCAGAAGATATAGATGAGTACACAGATGAGCAAATAGCCGTTGTTCAGGTTAATGCTAAAGCACAAAATTTACTCTATAATGCTATAAGTGGAGCAAGAATATGAGAAAATATCAAGTTGTGATACAATCAAAGAAATGTGGGACAAATTGGAAGTTACTTATGAAGGAGCCAGCAAAGTGAAAGAAACTCACTTTAACATGTCGGGTTTTACTATATCTAGGTTCAACCCTTTAGTTGGGCTTATCAATCTGTCGATTGACCCAATTTCTTGTTAGCCAAGTTTTCCTAGGCTAAGTCTCTCTTTCTCAAGTAGATACCAAGTCAAATAGGCATGAAATAATGTTTGAAACCATTAATTCTTCAAATAAAAGCAAAGGCTAGATAATTAACACCCAACCATAAACAAGCAATAAATCCGACACCATTAACTTTACACAATATGGTAGGGTCACAACCCTAGTGAAAATCTAGCTACTCATGCTTAAATTAGAAGAAAAAGAAGAAGAAGAAGAAGAAGAAGAAGAAGTGATAACTAAACCCATATTACTAATTAAAATGATGAATGTAATATTCAAAAATCTCAAAATAGCAAAAACTACTAAAAGGAGCAAAGTAAAATGTCTAGAGTAGTAAACAAAAATGCCCTTTTGGAGGTTTTGTGGCCGCACAATTTCATGTGCGGTCTGCACTTTGCTTCAGCCTGGCAGGAAGGAAACCTGCGGCCGCATAATTCTGAATTGCGACCACACTTCTCTCTTTCTGCTGTTCGCACATTTCTGAGTGTGGTCTCACATTGCTCTTCTGCGGACCGTATAATTATGACTGCGGCCGCGTAGCTGATCTTCTGCGGCCGCATAATAATTGTGCGGTCCGCACTTCTGTTAAACTTGAATTCAGGTTCTCTAAACTTTTTTCTCTTGGCCAGGTTCTCCGGCTGCACATTGCTCTTGTCTCTGATGGGATTTTCTTCACAATCTGCGGCCGCAAATGATAATTTGTGTTCCGCACTTTTGAGCTTCTCTGCCTGTTTTTGTTCTTGAATTCAGATCACTCCTTCTTGAGTTGGATTTCATCTTGGGGGCTCAGTTTCCACTATTCTTGCAATTAAGCATATTTTATCAATTTTTGTGAACAAAATTAAACGCTTTTGGACTAAAATGAAAACAAAAATGTGCTAATAAGTAGTCAAAATCTCCACTTATCAACTCTCTCATACTTAAGCTTTTGCTTGTCCTCAAGCAAATAAAGTAATTCTTACTTTCACAAGTTAAGAGAAATTCCAGCTAATAAAAAAATGCATCAATCACACATCACTTGGGACCAAAAATTACCCACAACACTTATGAATTATTAACAAGGCAATGGGTTGAACTTTTAAGCACAAATAGTTCTAATGTGACACTTGAGCATCAAGAGTTGATTTATTCGTCAAGGAAGCTTTCTCTTTCATGTAGGCCATTGTGGATACCAAACTCTTCCTCCTCTACTCTTTCTTTGCATATCTCACTTAAGAATGTAGCACTCAATTCAAATATTATTGAAAGGTTCGCTCATCTCTCTCAAAAGAATGCCACAAGTACAATTTTAAGTACCATAGGCTTGACCCTCATGTAAATCACCACTAATGTAAGATCACTCGGCTTGAAACCACGTAGGGCTTTTTCAGAATGCAATGAAGGCTTTTGGACTAAGGTTGGATATGCTATGATATAACGAGTTCATCTTTTCTTAAGCACTCCATTTTCTCTTATCGGCTCATGCTTTGCCAACTCTTTGAGGCATTTTCTTTTCCATAGGGGAATTAGAGAGACTTAGCATCACTCTTTCTTGGTCATGACGTTCATTTTCTCTTTCTTTGGTTTCTCCATGCTTTGCATCATTAATATTCTTTGAAATCCCTTCAACTCCTTAACTTATTCAGTTTCTTTTTGCATTTTTCTTTTTTTCTTTTATTTATTTTTCTTGCCTTTCCTTCTCTTCATTTCTTTTCTTTTTTTGTGCCTTGATACCTTTTTCAAACTCCTTGTTTCTCCCCTAAACTTACGTTTTTTAGCCAATTATTTCAAAAAAGTTTTAATCAAAGCTCGGGTGCCAAGAGAGGGTCAATATCAGAACAGGTAAAGGCTTGTAACATGGTGATCCATTGAGAAAGGTTTTAGGCTTAAGTGGGTTGACTAGGTATAACACCATTGGTAGTCCACGAAAAATTTTAAGCGGGTCAAGGAGAGCCTACAATCACTTCTCAAGCCAAGCAAAACTTAAAATTTCGCCTAGAAACACATTCATGGCAAGTTCTAGACCATTTGCACGGGTATTTGGACTTGCAACAAAAACAAATCACCTCTCACACAGTTGGACTGTTACAAAGGATAGAGTCGAGGGCCTACATTGACCATATTCAAGATTGAAAATCACTATGGCTTGACTAAACCACTCGATGATTGCCTAAGTCAACACAAGACTCACAAGGTCACTAACTAGAGCAATTTGTTTCCAAAAACCTTGTTTTTAACCATAAGCACATAGTTAAGTGTGTTGGTACCAAGTGAAGCATGTTTGATTCTTTGAGCTTGACTCAATTAGGTCTTTTTATTCATTACTACTACTATTCTTACCTAAACACCAAAAATGGATTCATTCCCTTAAGAAGATTGTCATGCCATCCATCCTAGGGAAGGGTCACCCGGTTCACACAAAAGGTACCTTTGAAAGAACCGTGACATTAAGAAAATCAAAGGTTTATTGGTCACTAAAAACATAAAACAAGAAGTTACAAAATTAAAAGAACCTACTAGATTAAACATAGACTAATAAGAAAAAAAAAATAAAGAATCTAAAAATCAAACTACTGAAAGCATAACAAATATACATAACTAGAGAGGAAAAGAGAGAATATATAAATACAGAATAAAGAGAAAGAAGAAAATTTTGTCAGTTATTACAAACCAAATGTCTAAAAGTCATCCAAATATCAAATAAACTCCACCCCCTCGAATAAGAATAAGCATTGTCCCCAATACTTAACAAAACAAGAATAAAGAAGGGTAAGAGCGAGAAGGATTCCCTTTGTGGCCTTAGACATCTCTGTGTCCATAGCAGCGTCACCGCCTTCAGTCTCTTCTAATTGGATCTTATCATCATCGTCTCTGGGAGTAACTGGGTTGGTGAACATTTGGCGCACTGCCTCAACAGTGTCGGTAGCTAGGCCTAGCTCCTCAAACTGGCCAGCTGGTGCCACTAGAACAGATGGTGCTGCTGGTGCTGGTGAGTCTGACCCTATGAGCAAATCGAATGGAAGATCACAAGCTGATCTTGGTCACCTCTCTCCTCAAACTGTCAATTGATTTCTTGGACACCTGGGATTTCCTCATTTTCTTTACCTCCTTCCCAGCTCCTTAATCACTGCTCCATGTGCTACCAAGGTGTTCATGATGGTGGTTTGGTTTTCCAAGATCTTCTTCAATATGTCCTCGACTGTCGGAGGAATCTAGGGTGTGGGGGTGGACTGTGCTGCAATAATACTGGATATGTCACTCATCTTTGTTGTGACTGTTTGCATCCAGTTGTTGAGGCTCGCTAATGTTTGGGAGAGTTGCAGTGCAGATAGTGGATGAGTGGGTTTGGGCACGGGCTTCAAAACTGATGTGGAAGGCACTGATGCTGAGGGACCAGAAGAAGGAGGTGGAGGCATAACTACTGCACTATCAGAAGGATCTACTGAATTAGATGGCATGTCAACTGTCTCAGTAGCTACCCCGGTAGGCTCATCTGATTGGCCTGCGGTAGAAGAGGGATGACCCTTTATTCTTTGGGTTTTCACCATCCATAAAAGAATACCATGAGAAAGGCTTCTTCCTCCGCACCCTAGTGTCAAAATCCCTTGGTTCTACCCCCGCATCTATAAGGTATTCAGTGATGGTGTTGGGATACAGATCTAGTCTGATGCATACAAATGTCTGCCATCCCTTTACCTCAAAATTTAGGGTGTTCCGCTGAATAGTAACCTGGCTGTGATCCATGCTGGAGGCGGCCCCGGAGCTGCAAGAATCTCAGCTAGCCACAGGCGAGCTGCATCACCCATTGCAAACTTTTCCAGGTATTGTGCAGGCTCTAAATCCTCAAACCCCAAGTAAGCAGTTAGGGCTCTTTAGTTAAATCTCACCTTCAGATTTCTCACTTTTTCTACCTTGGCCCTTTCTTTATATGTTCCACATCGGCGTAAAATTCCCGGACCAGGTATTCCTTAGCATCTGTCACACTATGGGCACATCCAACCCTTTCTCTCTCTAAACTGTCTCAACACTGTTGGATTGTACTTATCAAGGTCTTTCAAATTGAACTGACACTCAAGAATGAGTGATCTTGCCGGCCACCACTCTCGGAAGCTCGTGAAGGCAGCCAAACTCACAAATCTATCTTCCAAAATCTCTTTCTTCTTCGACCTCTCAAGGACGGCTACTCTGGTATCAACCCCTCGGCCATCATCTGGTAGATCATCACATACACTGTGGTAGCAGGTGCATTGGGGGCATATATGGATGAAGGCTCTAAAGCCTGACTGTTACCTTCCGAACCCTCAGAAGTGCTCTCAGAAGAGGTAGTCTCATTTCTAAGTTGGTATCTGCCCTTGTCACACCTCCTTTTTCACTACCCCGTAAGGGGGTATGGGAGTTTTTCCAATTAAAGTGACATTATTCGAAATGGGATTATTTTATTTATT
>ML353307.1:48734-69793 GCA_005239505.1 Nicotiana paniculata | reverse complement strand
CTATATTACTTGTCGACCACGTACACTTGCGTGTGCATTGGGAAATCAACCACCAAGTTTTTGACCTCAGTGTTCGAGGTTTATTTCAAAGAAGCCTTGGATACTGTTGAATTACCCCCAGGTAGCACATAGTTATTTCCTCGTTAAAAACCTTGCCGGAAAAATGCATTTGGGATAAAAACCGGTCTAAAGGAAAAAGAGTGCAACGCGTACTTTAAAACCTGAGGTCTTGATTTCTTGGACCGAATACCGACAACGAGTTAGTTTCGAATATTTAAGTAAATGAAAAAGGAGAAATCCATACCTTAGAAATAATATCGCTTTAGGAGTGATATGTTCCAATTATTCAACAATGGCTCGTCGTCCATTGTTCCAAGCTTGTACGATCCTTTCCCGACTCTGTCAAGGATTTGATAGTGTCCTTCCTTGTTAGGACCGAGTTTTCATTCATTAGGGTCTCGAGTATTGATGGTGATTTTCCTTAAGACCAAATCCCCGACTTTGAAGTGTCGAAGATTGGTTCTTCTGTTGTAATAACTCTTGATTCATTGCTTTTGCGCGGCCATTCAAACGAGTGCCGCTTCTCGTCTTTCATCTAAAAATTCGAGGCTGGTATTCATTGCCTTGCAGTTCGATTCTTCCGTTGCATGTCGAAACCTGGTGACGGGCTCTCCGACTTCGATAGGCATTAAGGCTTCGGATCCATAGACTAAAGAAAATGAAGTTGCTCTGGTACTGGACTTCCATGTCGTCTGATATGCCCATAGAACCTCGGGCAATTTTTCTGTCCACTTCCCTTTGGCTTCGTTAGCCTTTTCTTAAAGTTTTGGATGGTAGTTTTATTTGTTGATTCGGCCTGTCCGTTTCCACTAGGGTTATATGGCGTCGATAGTATCCTCTTTATTTTATGATCTTCGAGGAATTTCGTTACTTTACTGCCGATGAATTATTTGCCATTATCACACACTATCTCCGTATGTATCCCGAATCGACATGCAATGTGATCCCATATGAAGTCGATCACTTCTTTTTCTCTGACTTTCTCAAAAGCCTGTCATTCAACCCATTTAGAGGAATAGTCAGTCATAAATAATATGAATTTAGCTTTACCCGGGGCCGATGGCAGAGGACCGACGATGTCCATTCCCCATTTCACGAATGGCCATGGGGATAGGACTGAGTGAAGCTGTTCATCGTGCTGGTGAATCATTGGTGAAAACCTTTGATATTTGTTGCATATTCGAACGAACTCCTTGGAGTCTTTCTCCATGCTATCCCAATAGTATCCTGCTCTGATGACCTTTCGAAGTAGTGACTCGGCGCCAGAATGGTTCCCACAAGTGCCTTCGTGGATTTCTCGCAAAACATAGTCAGTATGTCCCGGCCCCAAGCATACTGCTAATGGACCATCGAACATCTTTTTGTATAATGTTCCGTCTTCGTCTAATGCAAACCGAGCGGCTTTAGTTCGTAAGGTCCTTGATTCCTTGGGATCCGATGGCAGCTTCCCATCCTTCAAATATTCGATGTATTTGTTCCTCCAATCCCAGGTTAAGCTTGTAGAATTGATTTCGGCGTGCCCTTTCTCGATTATAGACCTCGAGAGTTGGACGACAGTCCCCAAGCTGATCTCGTCTTTGTCGACCGACTATCCTAAGTTGGCAAGTGCATCGACCTCAACATTTTGTTCTCGAGGTACATGATGCAGGGTCCATTCTTTGAAGCGGTGTAAGGTGACCTGTAATTTGTCTAAGTACCTCTGCATCTTGTCCTCTCGAACTTCGAAGGTTCCGTTTACCTAGTTAACTACCAGTAGGGAGTCACATTTAGCTTCGATGACTTCTGCTCCCAAGCTTTTAGCTAGTTCGAGACCTGCAATTATAGCCTCATACTCGGTCTCATTGTTAGTCAGTTTGGCAGTTTTAATCGATTGTCTAATAATATTGCCCGTAGGCGGTTTCAAAACAATACCAAGCCCGGACCCTTTCACGTTCGAGGCTTCATCCGTGAAGAGGGTCCATACCCCCGATGATGTACCCGATTTTAGCAGAAGTTCCTTTTCCACTTCGGGTATGAGGGTTGGCGAAAAGTCTGCCACGAAGTCTGTTAATATTTGAGACTTGATGGTCGTTCAGGGTTGATATTCAATATCGTACCCGCCAAGTTCGACGGCCCATTTGGCCAATCGGCCCAATAACTCGGGCTTGTGCAATATATTTCGAAAGGGATACGTGGTAATAACATATAGGATGACACTGAAAATATGGCTTTAGTTTTCTAGATGCGCTTATTAATGCAAGTGCCAGTTTTTCTAGGTGTGGATACCTGGTTTCAGCATCTCCTAAGGTCCGACTCACGTAGTAAACTGGAAATTGCATACCTTGTTCTTCTCGAACTAATACTCCACTTACCGTTATCTCGGACACCGCCAAGTATAGGTATAGCTTCTCATCTGCCTTTGGGGTGTAGAGTAAAGGTAGGCTCATTAGGTACCGGTTTAATTCCTCCAATGCTTGCTGACATTCTGGAGTCCATGTGAAATCATTTTTCTTTTTAAGTAAGTAAAAGAACTTGTGCCTCCAATCTGACGACCTCGATATGAAGCGGCATAAGGCGACTATCTGTCTGGTTAGCCTCTGAACGGCTTTTACACTGTCCACGATGGTGATGTCCTCGATGTCCTTGATCTTATCGGGATTAATCTCGATCCCCCGATTTGACACCATGAAGCCGAGAAATTTACCCGAGCGGACCCCGAAGGCACACTTTTCGGGGTTAAGCTTCATGTTTCCTGAAGATTTCGAATGTCTCATGAAAATGAGTCAAATGGTCCTCTGTGCGAAGGGACTTAACTAACATGTCATCAATGTAAACTTCCATTGATTCTCCTATATGTTCTCCGAACATCTTGTTAACTAGGCGTTGATATGTAGCCCCCGCATTTTTTAGTCCGAAGGGCATTACATTATAGCAGTAAGTTCCATACTTAGTGTAAAATAAGTATTTTCCTGGTCTTTTGGGTCTATCTGGATTTGGTTGTAGCCAGAATAGGCGTCGAGAAAAGTAAGTATCTCGTGGCCAGCCGTAGCATCGATCATTCGATCGATGTTAGGAAAAGGAAAAGCATCTTTCGGACATGCTTTATTCAGGTCCTTATAATCTACACACATTCTAAGTTTGTTCCCCTCTTTGGGGACTACGACTATGTTGGCTAACCACTCTGGATATTTGACTTCCCGAGTGGACCCTATTTTAAGAAGTTTAGTTACCTCTTCCTTTATGAAGGCGTGCTTCACCTTGGACTGAGGCTTTATCTTTTGCTTTATTGGTCTGGACATGGGATACGGGCTCAACCGATGAGTTGTGATCTCAGGTGGGATTCCTGCCTTGTCTAAATGGGACCACACAAAGCAATACATGTTATCAATAAAAAATTGAATGAGTTTTTTCCTGAGTTCGAGGGTTAACCCCGTTCCCAGGTATACCTTACGTTTGGGTAGGTACTCGATGAGTATCACCTGTTCCAGCTCTTCGACCGTTGATTTGGTTGCATCCTATTCTTCGGGAACGATGAAATTTTGAGGAGTAAGAAAATCATCTTCATCTTCTTCGATTACTTGTTTATCTGATTTGGTCGAGGTTGGCGACGATGATTGCTAATTGGCCGATTGCTTATCTTTGGCGCTCGACTTTTCTGAGGTCGAAGGTGCTAGTATCGGCATCACCTCATCGACTGCAAACATCTCCTTTGCAGCGTGTTGTTCCCCATAAACTATTTTTGCACCATCCACTGTTGGGAACTTCAACATTTGGTGAATGGTCGATGACACCGCCCTCGTGTTGTGGATCCATGGCCTTCCGAGCAGTGCATTGTACCTCATGTCGCCTTTGATGACATGAAATTTTGTGTGTTGGATGGTCCCCGCCACGTTTACTGGCAAGAGTATTTCTCCCTTTATTGTTTCACTAACCATGTTGAAGCCGTTTAGGACTCGTGATGCAGGTACAATCCGGTCTAGCAGGCCGAGCTGCTCTACGACCCTCGATCTGATTATGTTTGTTGAGCACCTGGATCCACGGGAACACGTTTAACTTGAATTATATTTAGCAAAATAGAAATTACCAGGGCAACATTATGCGGCTATGAGATGCCTTCTTCTTCTTCGTCGTTGAACGAGAGAGTGTTTTCGGGCACATAGTCTCGAGTCCATTTCTCCCTTGTGATTGATACTTTGGTGCGTTGAATATAGGTCCTTGTGGGATGTCGACCCCCCCGACGATCATGTGAATAACATGCCGAGGTTCTTCTTGCTATTCTTTTTGTTGGCGTCTCTCTCCTTGAAGTGATTTTTTGCTCGATCACTGAGGAACTCTCAAAGGTGGCCCTCGTTGAATAATCGAGCTACCTTCTCTCTCAATTGTGTGCAGTCTTCAGTTCGATGGCCATGGGTACCATGATACTTACACATTAAGTTTGGGTTCCTTTAAGAGGGAACGGTCTATATAGGCCTGGTCCATTTAGGGTTTTTATCCTTCGATACCGATACAATCCTCGATGCATCGACACTGAAATTGTATTCAGATAATCGGGGTACTTCTGTGAGATCTGCATATTTATCGAAACTAGTTTTACTCATGAGTCCTCGAGAGTTCTGCCCTTGGTCACCCTTTCGATCGTTCCGGTTTGAATTACGTCTCGGGTGGTTATTCCTTCTATCTGAAACATATTGTTGATACTGGTCTTTATTCGGCCCGGATTCTCTGTCAACATCTCTTTGGATTTTACCTGTCGACCGATTAGGATGCACTGAACCAGAGGGGGCTCCCAGTTGATCGTCCTCGACTCTAATTTTCTATTGATATCGGTTGTGAACATCTGCCCATGTCACAGCCGGGTACTCTATCAAATTCTATTTCAGTTGGTGTGATGCGATCGAAATCCGCTCGTTTAATCCCTAGGTGAAAGCCTGAATAGCCCAATCGTCGATAACCAGCGGCAACTCCATACATTCCATTTAGAATCGAGATACGAACTCTCTTAGCATCTCGTTATCCCTCTGCTTCACCTTGAAGAAAATAATTAGTAATTTGATGAAAATAATAACGAAACAACTACCACAATATAAAATTTTTGTATTATCAATATGTATAATTTAAATTCTTATATATTAATTAATTAGCTACTGTGCCATGTGAAGTATTGCTTTGCAATAAAAAAGGAGGCAGAAAATGGGACAATTGAGCCGATAAAGGTTTTACACCATGCTGTCGTTGTGGGAAGATATAGTTCTTTAATGAATTAGTTTCTGTCTTTTGGCTAACTAAATTGGGATGATATGTATTACGGTGAGGTGACTATACCCTACAATAATGAGTTCGGTTTGCTTCTTTATAATGGAGTAGGTGCAGCATTTGTGTAATATTCCGTAGTCTGTCAATGAAAAAATTAGAGAAGAGATTCCAGATCCAAACGTCAAGTTAACAATATTTTGAGTAATCCATCTTCAAGTGGGAGTTCCACTCTACTTCATGATCTTCAAGGGTTCCATATTATTTTGTAATTCAAAATATATAAAAAAAAATTCAGTTAGAATTTCATTAAGTACTAATATTAAAATCATCCATTACGAATGTGTTGATCTTAATGAAAATGACTCGAAGAATGTGTTTTACCTACCTTACTACACAGATAGTGGCGCATTAATTAGTTTATTTGCGAATCGAACTCATTGTTTCGAACTCATGAGATGTATGTGCATTTATGAAAAAATATATATATATATACCAAAAAAAAAAAAAAAAAAAAAAAAAAAAAAAAAAAAAAAAAAAAAAAAAAAAATATATATATATATATATATATATATATATATATATATATAGCGCTAAATATACATTTTGCTGCTCGTTCTTTTAACTCAGAACTCCGACTATATATGTTTTCTCTTAGTCTATATGCATAGACAGTTGAAAGTTGACGTCTAAGGTTAAACACAAACATCCAAGATCATACCAAAATCGTGTTGAGTGAAAATTTGAAAATAAATAATCGTAAAGCTTTTGCCTCGTGTATCACTCTGGATATTAATTTCCTACCTTATGTTTTCCAAGCACCCAAGAGTCCTATAACTTGATGCAGGCCACGAGCTTATATATTCTTCAAATTAGATGAATTGGTTTCATAACAAAAGGATATATATGCTTCACATGGTCATTTTGGTGCCCAAAAATAGGTTCATCGTTAACCAGTAAAGAAATCTCACAATAAACGCATAATTGACTTAGATACTCACATCTTTCTACACACATCGATCTTTGTATTTCTTATATAAAATTGCTTTTATCGGAGACACACTCATGATCTCGTCACTTTCTCAACTATTCTCAAGATCTTTAATTTTTACACACTAATAGTATTGAGTTTCTGAGGTCGAAATGCAATGAGAAGAATCCAGAAACTTGAGAGGAATATATAAAGATCAGTCGCAGAGAGCAAAATGCTTCTTCATTTCTGTATAGAATTGAAAATGATATCTAATGAATACATTGATCACTAGCTACTTATATTTATAATGCTAGATTAGCTCTATACTCTATACACCTTAGCTACATATACACAACACTGCTACATACACCTAAACTAGCCGACTAATAGTAAGTTAGTTATAATTTAGGTTCTGTACACTTTAGTCCCTGAACTTTCTATCACTTAACGTTGGCTCAATATTCTCCCTCAAGCTGGAGGGGAGAAAAATGTTCATCACTCCTAACTTGCATAGTAGGCGATCATGTTGTTCTTTCCCAAGATCTTTCGTCACACATCTGCAATCTGCTCCTTCATATCCATATGCACTGTCTTGATTAGGGTCTTTATCTTCTCTTGAATGAAATGGTAATAATCTATATATATATATATTTTTTTTTTTTATATATTACGCCATTATTAGATTATTATAGCGCTTGGACTGAAGGAGCCACTACGGAGTCGGTACACAACTCTAGTGAGCGAAGGTACCTACTGAGTGCGAGTGATTGGGAGGATTGAGTAATTGCGAGGACTGAGTGCATTGATTCACCGAGAGTATGCATATGGTTTCATCACTGCATTGTATTACAGTTGGCATGCATACATTGACATATAGGCATAAATTAGTACTTTCCTCATGCCATCTGATAATGAAATATCTTACATGTTGTTGGAAGTATTAGTAAAAAATCACAATTTTCAAACTTACTCATATTTTGGTGTTTCCGATGAAATATTTGGGATTTACTGTTATACTTGGAAAACATGCCTATTATCTTTATTCGGCCCTGATTCTCCGTCAACATCTCTTTGGTTTTTACCTGTCGACCGATTAGGATGCACTGAACTTGAGGGGGGCTCCTAGTTGATCGTCCTCGACTCTAATTTTTGATTGATATCGTTTGTGAACATCTGCCCATATCACAACCGGGTAATTTATCAAATTCTGTTTCAGTTGGTGTGATGCGATCCAACTCCGCTCGTTTAATCCCTAGGTGAAAGCCTGAACAGCCCAATCGTCGGTAGCCAGCGGCAACTCCATACATTCCATTTAGAATCGA
The DNA here is from genome assembly GCA_005239505.1 of Nicotiana paniculata. NCBI lineage: Eukaryota > Viridiplantae > Streptophyta > Magnoliopsida > Solanales > Solanaceae > Nicotiana > Nicotiana paniculata. The sequence continues at coordinate 62,209 of ML353307.1, read as the reverse complement.
GATACGAACTCACTTAGCATCTCGTTATCCCTCTACTTCACCTTGAAGAGGTCCGATTTTCTCGTTGCAACCTTTATAGCTACATCGTGTGCCTTTACAAATGAATCTGCCAACATAGATAACGAATCGATATAGTTCGGTGGCAAGTTGTGATACCAAATCATAGCTCCCTTCGACAAGGTCTCCCCAAATTTCTTCAGCAATACTTACTCGATTTCATCGTCTTGCAAATCATTTCCTTTGATAGCACACGTATAAGAGGTAACATGCTCATTGGGATCCAAGGTTCCATTGTATTTTGGTATATCGGGCATCCGGAACGTCTTTGGGATTGGCTTCAGAGCCACACTCAGAGGGAATGGTTTTTCCACAAACTTCTTAGAGTCCATTATCTTTAAGATCGGTGGTTCCCTCGGTTTCTGGTCAACTCGAGATTATATGTTTCCACCTTCTTGTCGTTGGCCTCGATTTTCTTTTTTCCCGATTCTATTATGTTAGTAAGCTCCTCGAGCATCCTTATTATAGCAGGGTCGGTTGTTGAAACATTATCACCCGATCTTTCAGGGGCTGGCTCGGTACGGTGAGTAACCCCTTGTTCGACCCTATTCGAGGGCCCTGTGCTGATTTTGCAACTGAGCAATGGCATTTTGTTGGGCTTGCAGCATTTCAAATATAACTTGGAGACTGACAACTTCGTCTCCCCTGCCCCGCATTCCTCGACCGTCAATTCGGCCCTCTCTGCATACACTTCCCTCGGGATCTGTGCCCTTATCTGCATTCAAGGCAACATGAGAACTGACGTCAACCGGATTGCCGGGGAATGCTCCCCCGAGCTCATCCTGTGGCACCTCGATTCCTAGGGCGATAACATTCTCATTTTCTCCATGGAGTCCGAGGCCGTTGTTTCCATGTGTAGCTGTGTTTTGTGAGTTTGACATGATCTTAACCCGAAAACAAAATTCTTGACAAGAGACAAGTGTAAAATAGTTTGTTATATCAAGATTAGCACTAAATAATCACTATTATCCTTAGCCCCACGGTAGGCGCCAAACTGTTTACCTCGAAATACGAGTAACAATTAAACTTGTAATGTGGTTATAAGGATATGTGATTTAATTCAATGCGAATTGATAAATAGCTAAATAAATAAAGGAATTAAACAATTAAAAAGGATCAAACCAGTGTAGTAGCAAGTTATTGAGCCCGATCTAGATTAGGCTCGAGGTCAAATGCCAAGAACAGTAAGAGCAACAATAGTAATATGAACAATAAGAACTATAAAGAGTTAAAAGCGAATAAAAGAGCAGAGTGCTTTGTATTTCTCAGTAATGGCGTAAGTGGTAAGTGTGTATGATGATAAAAATGATAATTCCATTACAAATGAACAGGGTTCCTCTTTATATAGTAGAGGAATCCTAAATAAGGTATGATTCTAATTTCTAAAGTAAAATACACGTATATCATTAACCGTTAATGGTTCTACTGGTTCCGAAATTCTCACCGGGATTGGTGGTCGATTGCGGATATCTCGTAATTCTGTTACTATGACGTTGATCCAGCCTGATCTCGATCCCTCGGTCTTCTCGTTCCTCGAGCCCGAACTTACTTTGATACAGGTTCACTATCGAGGCATACCATCGAACCCATAAAATCGGGTATCCTCGATTTTTACCGTATACACTATTATACTCACCGAACCGATCTGAATCATATAATGTGCTGTATTATCAGAGACATTTTTCAGCATGTATCTTCGTTGCTGGCATTTTAAGTATGGAGCAAAAATAATATTTATACAATTAAGTCATTTAATAGATAAGTAAGATAAATCTCTTGATAGAATATTAATTAGTAATTTGATGAAAATAATAACGAAACTGCTACCACAATATAAATTTTTTGTATTATCAATATGTATAATTTAAATTCTTATATATTAATTAATTAGCTACTGTGCCATGTGAAGTATTGCTTTGCAATAAAAAAGGAGGCAGAAAATGGGACAATTGAGCCTATAAAGGTTTTACAGTATGCTGTCGTCGTGGGAAGATATAGTTCTTTAATGAATAAGTTTCTGTCTTTTGGCAACTTATTATGTCCCTGCTTCCTTTTTGTCACTGCTGTATTCTATTTTTGTTTCATTACATCCTATCACTTTATATTATTTTATTGAGCATAAAACTTAATATGGCGATAACTAAATTGGGATGATATGTAGTTGAGCATAAAACTTAATATTAGGTGAGGTGACTATACCCTACAATAATGAGTTCGGTTTGCTTCTTTATAATGGAGTAGGTGCAGCATTTGTGTAATATTTCTTAGTCTGTCAATGAAAAAATTAGAGAAGAGATTCCACATCCAAACGTCAAGTTACCAATATCTTGAGTAATCCATCTTCAAGTGGGAGTTCCACTCTACTTCATGATCTTCAAGGGTCCCATATTAATTTGTAATTCAAAATATAAAAAAAAAATAATTCAGTTAGAATTTCATTAAGTACTTATATTAAAATCATCCATTACGAATGTGTTGATCTAAATGAAAATAACTCGAAGAATGTGTTTTACCTACCTTACTACACAGATAGTGGCGCATTAGTTAATGGATTTGCGGGTTTGATCGAACTCATTACTTCAAACACGTGAAATGTATGTGCATTCATGGAAAAAAGAAAAAAAAACAAAAAAGAAAATATATATATATATAGCGCTAAATATACATTTTTCTACTCGTTCTTTCAACTCAGGACTCCGGCTATATATGTGTTCTCTTAGTCTATATGCATAGACAAAGTTGAAAGTTGACGTCTAAGGCCAAAGACAAACATCGAAGATCATACCAAAACCATGTTGAGTGAAAATTTTAAAATAAATAATCGTAAAGCTTTTGCCTCGTGTATCACTCTGGATATCAATTTCCTACCTTATGCTTTCCAAGCACCCAAGAGTCTTATAACTTGATGCAGGCCACGAGCTTATATATGCTTCAAATTAGATGAATTGGTTTCATAACAAAAGGATATATATATGCTTCAGATGGTAATTTTGGTGCCCAAAAATAGGTTCATCGTTAACCAGTAAATAAATCTCACAATAAACGCATAATTAACTTAGATACTCATATCTTTCTAAACACATCGGTCTTTGTAATTCTTATTTAAAATTGCTTTTATCGGAGACACACTCATGATCTCATCACTTTCTCAACTATTCTCAAGATCTTTAATTTTTACACACTAATGGTATTGAGTTTCTGAGGTCGAAATGCAATGAGAAGAATCCAGAAACTTGAGAGGAATATATAGAGATCAGTCGCAGAGAGAAAAATGCTTCTTCATTTCTGTATAGAATTAAAAATTATATCTAATGAATACATTGATCACTAGCTACTTATATTTATAATTCTAGATTAGCTCTATACTCTATACACCTTAGCTACATATACACAACACTGCTACATACACCTAAACTAGCCGACTAATAGTAAGTTAGTTACAATTTAGGTTCTGTACACTTTAGTCCCTGAACTTTCTATCACTTCACGTTGGCTCAATACTCCCTCTCAATTACTTCACTCTCGGTAGGCGATCATGTTGTGCTTTCCCAAGATCTTTAGTCCACACATCTGCAATCTGCTCCTTCATATCCATATGCACTGTCTTGATTAGACCTGTCTTTATCTTCTCTTGAATGAAATGGTAATCTATATCTTTGTTTTTGTGCGCTCATGAAATATGGGGTTGAAAGCTATTGGAATTGCATCTTTGCTGTCACACATCATGTTCATAAACATTTTAAGTTCTATGTTTAGCTCTCCAAACATATAACAATCTGACCGGTCGTTCTGAGCATTTGCACTTTGCTCGGTAGTTTGAGGTCACGAGTATCTCCGCATGATGTATTATGACTTGTGTGAATCATCGGTTTTGGTTTTCAGGTTGTTCGGAATCGATTTGGAAGAATGAACTTCATAATTGAAACTTTAAGTTGGAAGAGTTGACCAAGTTTTAATTTTTAACATTTGACCTCGAATTGGAGGTTTGATGGTTCCGTTAGGTCTGGATGATTATTTTAGACTCGGGTGTATGCCTATTTGCAATTGCATATTTCTAGAAGGATTCGATTCTAATTGGAGAAAAATTTGAATTTGAAGGTCTGGAAAAGTTCATTAAGTTTATTTTGAAATGCGATTCATAGTTTCGATGTTGTTATGTGTGGTTTGAGGTCTCTAGTAGGTCCTTGTTATTTTATGGGACTTGTTTGTACGGGGTCCCGAAGGGCTCGGGTGAGTTTCAGAAAGGCTTGGGTTGTGTTGCGCTCGTTTTGATGTTTCGATGTCGTTTCTTCAAGAATAGATTGTACCACATTAAGCAAATGAGCTCCGATTTCTGTTTTATTGAAGCATTAAAACAATATCGTAATTACGGAGTCATTGCAAAAAGAATCGTCGAATTTGGACATCGTATGAGAAGTTTATGGTCAATTTACTAAGAATTGGGTTGCTTGATTTTTCTGATTAATTACGAATTGCCACTGACTTCGTATTTAAAAATCTGCACTATTTCCAAATGTTGAAACTAACGTATCTCCTTCATTATAAGGTCAAATGGAATGATTCAAAAGCCTAACTTGATTAAAATTTTGCAAGGAATCCATTGGAGGCATCAAAAGCGAGTTTCAGGATCGTTTGACACATGAAACGGGGTAGAATAGCTGGGAAAAAATATCTAATATCAAGGGTTTTTTAATTTGGTCATATTTTGAGTTGGGGAGCTCGGATTTGAGCAATGTTTTAGGCGATATTCACCTTATGAATCGGGTTAAGTGTTCTCTACTCAGTTATGATTATATTTCATGAATCTCTCTTCATTTTTTGTAATTGGATTGTGAATTTTAAAGAGAAAATTGCGGTGGTTTTGTCCAAAGTTTCATAGAGTGATTTTTTTTAATTTTGAGCATTGATTCGGAGTCGGACTTGGGTGAAACTAGTATGGTTGGACTCATAATATAATGGATGGTCAGATTTTGTGAGTTTTGTCAGGTTCTGAGGCACGTACCCGGGTTTGATTTTTTGGTCGATTTTGGAATTTTGATTAAAGATTCGACCTTTATCGATAAAATTTGTTTCCTTTGGAATTATTTGATGTACTTGAGTTTCTTTTGTATATTTTTGAGCCGTTCGGAGGTCGGTACGCGCGTGATGGCATCTTTGGAGCATCGTTTGACTTGCTCGGTATTGGATTTTGCTTTGTTCGAGGTAAGTAACACTCTAAACTTGGTGCTAAGGTTATGAACCCTAAATATACGTGTTATGTGTTTGGTGTTGTGGTGACGCACTTGATAGGTGATGGGCGTGTGGGCGTGCACGTGTGAATTGTAACTCTGTTATTCGAAATCTCTACATACTAGAGTTATTGAGCTGTGATCCATGTTAGAAACCATATCTAGGCTACATGCTTACTATGTTGGGATCCACTGAGGTCATTTCTGTTATTAAGTTATTTTCTTACATTGGAATTACATACTCATTCGTACGTATTCATATGCATATCATATCTCAATCTCAGTTACCATTTATTGATACATCACATCATTATCTTTTGAGCTAATTTTTTTATGACATTGGGAGCCCGAAAGATTGGAGAGATTGATGACTGAGCGAGGCCAAGGGCTTGATTGTGAGGATGTTGATGGGATAGGGCTGCACACCGCAGCAATTATTATTGATTTATGATGGGAGGGGGCTGCACGCCGCAGAAAATGTTATTGATTACGCCATGATTGGCTTATTATAGCGCTTGGGATGAAGGAGCCCTTACAAAGTCTGTACACAACCCTAGTGAGCGCAGGGACCTACTGAATGCGAGTGCCGAGTGCCGAGTGCGAGTGGGAGTGCTGAGTGCGAGTGCGAGTGCGAGTGCGAGGGACTAGGAGAATTGAGTGACCGTGAGGACTGAGTGACTATGAGGATAGTTGGGAGGACTGAGTGCATTGATTCACCGAGAGTATACATATGGCTTCATCACTGCATTTTATTACAGTTGGCATGCATATATTGACATGTAGGCATAGAGATGTACTTTCCTTATGCCATTTGATAATGAAATATCTTACCTATTGTTGGAAGTTTTTGGAAAAATCACAGTTTTCAAACTTACTCATATTTTTTGTGTTTTCGGCGAAAGATTTAGGATTTAATATTTTACTTTGAAAGCATGCTTATTTTCAGTAACCGTGAATGGGTTGAGCATCATATCTCTAAGTTATTTCTTGTACCATCTAATTTATATTGATGTAAACTGTTTCTGGTTATTAGAGTTGGACTCTGACCCTTGATCCAGCTCGCCACTACTTTAAACCTAAGGTTAGGTTTATTACTTATTAATTACATGGGGTCGGTTGTACTCATGCTACACTTCTACACCTTGTGTGTAGATGTTGGATGCTGATGTTGTTGTGTATGGCGGGAGCTAGATTTTAAGATGTACCTATATTCCGGTTACAATTGCCTCTTATCCTTGGTAGCTTCAGAATTTTAATATGTTCATGTATATTTCAAACAAATGATGTATTTACTTCATACCAGCTTTGTAAGCTCTAAATCTTAGAAGCTCATGATTTAGACTACCAGTCCTTGGGAATTCTTTGTATAATAGTTCAGTTGTATTATCATTTCTCCTCTTAATGAATCTCATTAAAATGGATAGTTGTTAATTTACTTACCTAGCGAGTTGGGTCAGGTGCCATCACGACTAGTCAAATTTTGGGTCGTAATAAAATAGTCCAATCAACCAAACTATCTCTACTGATGTAGATGCCATGCTTCTAAAATCTACTTCAGATGAGCTTCTTGCCACTATCTCTTGCCTTTTTGATTTCCATGAGATCAAGGAATCTATATATAATACTAAATATCCTATTACTGATATTCTGGTTTGAAGACATGCATTGTGACCTTTGAAGCCAGGAGGAATGTTCGTGTATACTTCCTCAATTAAATCACCCCATGGGAATGCATTGGGAACAACCATTTGATAAAGATGTCATCAAAATTATGCTGCTACTACTATGATGGATCTCACAGTGACCATTTTGGCCACATGAGAGAATGTATCAGTGTAGTCCAAACCATCTTTTTGAGTGTATCCCTTAGCCACAAGCCTTGATTTGTACATTTCTACTTTCCTTGAAGCTTTGTATTTGGTTTTATAGTCCCATTTGCATCTTATGGGCTGCTTCCCAGCTAGTAATGGGACTAGACTCCATGTCTGATTATCTTCCGGGGCTTGGATTTGTTGTTTCGTAACATCAACCCACTAGGGATCTTTAGCAGCCTCAATAAAAGATCTTGGCTCTATTTCACCAGAGTAGGCTGCAAGACACTTAGAATAGGCAGGTTGCAGTGAAAGAGAGTTGAGATCAAAGATAAGATAAACACATGAGGTCTGCTTCTTCTGAGGCACTACATAATCACTCAACCAAATAGAAGGTCTTGACAATCTGGTGGATTGTCTTAATGTGGATATATTTGTAGCCTCAGTGTAAACTGCTGGTGGGGTGCTAGGAACTGAAGGCCGAGGAGAGGAACCAACAGGTGAACTAGTGGAAGGATCATCAGTGTCAACAGAAGTCTCAGAAGATGAAGTGTCTGAAACATACATGTCCGCAGGTTCAAATCATGTACTAGTATCTTGTGGAACTGCAGTGGGCGTAATAGGAGACTCAGGTAGTATGTCCTTGAAATAAAACAGATTTCTTTGAAGATGACATCCCTTCTCACAAAGAAGTGTTATGAAGATCAAATAGTTTGTATCCCTTTTGGACTAGAGGATAGCCTAGGAATACCGCAGGGATTGCTCTTGGAGAAAATTTATCCTGCTTCTTGAGATTTGATGCATAGAAAAGGCAACCAAAAACATTAAGATGATCAAGAGATGGTTGTTTCTAAAATGCCAGCTCAAATGGACACTTGCCTCTTAGAGTTCTAGATGGAATCCTATTAGTGAGATAAACTGTTGTCATCACACACTCTCTCTAGAACCTTAAGTGAAGATTTGCTTGAAAGTTTAAGGCTTTAGCAGTGTCCAAGATGTATCTGTGTCTCCTCTCTACAACCCCATTTTGATGTGTATGTAGGAACATGTGCTTTGATGTGTGACACCTGCTGAGCTTAACACCTCTTTCAGTTGGTTATTAAAAAATTCTCCTCCATTGTATGTTCTAAGAGCCTTCATAGTAGAAGAAAATTTAGTTCTCATCAAGGAAAGGAAATATTTTAGCACAATTACTGATTCATCCTTAAAATTCATGAGACATACCCAAGTGTATCTACTAAAATCATCTACCACAGTTACGAAAAATCTTTTACCATTACGAGTAGGTACCTTGAAAGGTCCCCATACATCTATATGCATATGTTCTCCAAAAACATCATTTTTATTTATGCTAATAGGAAAAGACAATCTACTTTGTTTTTCCAGAGGGCATACACCACAATGATAAGTACAATCATCATTCTTGCATTGCTAAACATAGGACACCTTTACATAGTACCAAAGGCACATTGTCACGATCACGATTTTTCTCTGTAGGATGTTGCGACAACACCTAGTCTCTATGAATAGGTAAGCCTAACATTTGATAACAATTGAACATAAATAATTAACAGAATACTAAAACAGGACTAAATAACTAATATAAACCCCGAAACAAAATCCACCACAATACACTTCCCAAAAATGGGTGGAACAGAGGCATAAGCTCTACAGAGTAAGCAAAAGTGTCTAGTACATAAATGTCTGAAAGAAAATACAACATCAAATAACAATAAGGGAAGGTGACTCTGAGGCCTACGAATACGGAGCTGATATACCTTGAAGTCTCCAAGAAGCAACTCAAATCAATTCTAGCATCTAGCACGAGCAGGTACCTGGATCTGCACAAAAATTGTGCAGACGCGTAGTATGAGTATACCACAACGGTACCTAGTAAGTATCAAATCTAACCTCAGTAGAGTAGTGACGAGGCCAAGTCAAAACACCTAATAGGATATAAATAACAGAGTAAAACCCTAAGAACGAATGGAAAATGGAGAAATAATTGATTCAAAATAAGAGAATAGTATGAACTAATACCAAAAATTAAACAATGGAATTAAAATAAAAGAAGCAGCTAAAGAGAACCAAGAAAATGATCATATACGGGCAACAACTGCTAAACAAGGAAGAACAAAACAACAAGAAACGTTTCCACTGAAACTACTTACAAAAAGAGATAAAAAACCAAAATCACAACGAGGTACCACCTCGTGTAAAAAAAGAATCACCACCGAGGTATTGCTCGTATAAATCAAGAATCACAACCGAGGTACCGCCTCATATACACATTTCACAATCTCAATCACAATCTGTCCTTATATCGCCGCGTGAGCCTTTCATTTGAAGTAGGTTTTGAAAACAATTTCTTTTTCTTGAAATAGCTACACACACTTTATCCCACCTTATGACGCCGCATGGCTTCACGTAGTTCCCCGACAAGCAACATGCACGTAAGCCCCACCTTATACTGTCACATGCGCGCCAATATGATATCACAATAACAACTTGCACCACAAGTGCCCATATATCACAACTTTCCAACAATCGACAATATCAATGTTTCCACAACAATAGCCCATGGCTCCACCACAACGTGTACAAGAATATCAACAATAACAATGGCTGTAAAATGTTCAACAAAGAATATGTTTCAGCAACAACTTGGCCACGTGATAACGGCTTTCACAACTTCAAAACCAAATAACTTAACAAGAAGAGAGATAATGTATAACCACTATTTTAGATAAGACTAACTCTCAATAAAAGAGATAACGTATAAAAATAACCTCAAATAATTGAGATCAACAATGAATGAGATAATATGAATAATAACTTCAAATAATGATAATCGACAATGAAAGAGATATCATGTAACAATTAAAGAGGCAACAAGTTCAACTACTATCGCGCCCCTTTTTCTCGCAAAATCGGGCTTTGACATTTGACAACTCTTTTAAATGAAGGCTTAGAGTGTTAAAAGAGAAGACTTGCTACCTAAAATTTTTTAATGTGCGTTAGGGCACCTATTTGAAAATAACTCTATTTTAACCAGTCAATGTCACCAAAGATCGGGTAAGGGCTCAAATTACCTCAAAGAGAAGGTGTTAGGCACTCTTCGAGGTCCACAACTGTGGGTCCCGGCCGAACTTTAGACTATGTGGATTATATAATTAGGCTAGATGATCGAAGAAAATATAAAGGTCAAAGAATTATGACATAAAAGAATTGGTACAAATCTTAGTATGACTATAAGGATACGACTACTTTGGTCTAATAACAAATATATAAAGGAGGGGTGGGGGGATCCTAAGTTTTTTAGCATAAAGGATCACGCCATACAACATAAATAATACTTTGCAACTCCTTTTGGAGAGGATTTTATCATATTATTCACCGATCACAGACTATTATCTCCTACTACCCGATTACTACCCATCCCAGGCCTATGGTCCAGGAGGATTTGGACCTACTATTTGGGTGGTTCTAGACTTTACTTAGGTTGCTAAAAAATGATAAAACTAAGCGACATTCAAACAGATAGGACTTCATGTAAAGATAATTAAGGCCCAAGTTAGCCTCCACACACAACAACAAATGCACGCGGGCGGATTTCATATTATGTTATAGGAAGTTTCAGGTTCAAGCTGTTGCTTTAACCTATAGACATGGTTTCTAAGTGGCCGCAAAATTTAAGAAACTCTCGTGGCAGTGCTGCTATTCAAATTATCGAGATTACAGAAAACAAGTTATGAAAAACCTATAGACATTATTTCTAAGTGATTTGCGCCATGGGGCAATGAAATCCATTGGAAAACTCAGAATTACTCTCGTTTGATCCTATTGGCATGCTTTCTAAGTGAATAGCATCATTTATAGCCAGGTTCTTCTAATACTTGGCAGATTTATCACTTATTCCTATAGGCATGTTATCTAGGTGGTCAGAGTACTAAGACAGCATAAGCAATCAGTTAAGTAATCTATTGAAGCCCTATAGACATGTAATGCATATGAGGATTAGCAGAGCATAAACTAATACAATCCTATAGCATGTTATCTAGTAAGCACACTGCAGCTGCACATTTTGAGAGAATAGTTATTGACACTTGATTTATATAGACATGCTATCTAACCGCGTAGAAGTAGACATGTGAACAGGTAAAGCACTTAAACACATGCTTATGATGATTAGACAAGTTGACTCAGTGTGTGATTCCTTATAGGCATGGTTTGTACTAGTGCACAGTACATGAAACCAAATAACATATATGCCATGTGAATAGAATAGCAAGTAGATCACATAGACCCTATATGCATATTTTCTACCCTTTTATGCTATGATTAGAATGTACCCATTTTCCCAATTTCACTGATTTCCCTAATCTGTTTAGTTTAAAAATTATTACAGGCCCAAAGATAAGAGAAGAAATAAACTCAAATGTTACATGATTGAGGTAACTACAGGCCCAACAAATACAATATGCCCAAGAAGGAAATAACCCAGCACTGCATGGGCCTTTAATGAGCCCACTTCCCACGTGTGTAGCAAACCCAGAACCAAACTTAGCTCAAGCATTGGAGTTTATCAATTGCACAACCCAGATCCATATACGGACCCATATCAAACCCAGATGGAGTCTCACTTACCAAGAAATTGTGAGTTAACAACTTAACCAAAAAAACACACATAGTAATCACTTAAATAATTCTGGGCCTACTAACATCGACTAAGTGATAGAATTTATAGAAAAGTGCATTTGTATTTTATAAGCAAACATAGCAGGATTGATTAAATAAAGAACATGCAAACTAAGAGAATCAATAAGGCTTAGCTTCATCATGGCAAGTTGATATGACAACACTGACATTACAGGTTCAACAACTTAGCAGGAGATAGCATATTGAGCAGGAAAAAAAACACATTGAGAGAGAGAGAGTTAAGAGGAATCAGGTTCTCTGAGGTTATAGGATAAACTTATAAGGGTGCACATGTCAAATGAGTTTAGAATAGAGCATTAACCTAAAGGATTTAAATCCTAGGAATCCAAGTAACAAATGGTCAGGCAGAGTCATGTTCAGGGAATGACAATCAAAGGTAAACCTAATAATGCTGAGTAGAACATAAAAATATGGCATGAAGACATATTTTCTTATAGGCAAACATAGAACATAGACCTGTATACTATGCATGATCATAGAACCTTTATGTATTGGGATTCAACCAAAACTCAAGAAATACCAATGAATGCAGGAGTGATCGAACACCAGAGCAAAGCAATATGTTTGGTTAAAAGCATTGCGACATTAAACGTAGTTTATGTAGGTATGTAGAAACAGGATCCCATAAAGGAAAGGTTCATTCTTGAAAATTATGAGTGTGAGTTATTTGTCATAATAGTACAGGACAAGGCAAGAAGACAAACTCAAAATAAGCAACAGTAACAAAGCATTCGAACACATAAAATAGCAGGTAGGCTCAAGAAGACAGAATCAAGGTAACAAATAGGCAGGTTGAAGCACTAGAAGGTATAGAACCTTAAGAAGAGCTTCAATACACATAATGGCATGCGATTCATACAAGTTCTTAGAAACATAGGTATGCAGAACAGGAATACAAAAAGAAAAAATGAAATTTACAAGAGTCATAGATACATGACTAGTTATAGAAGAACCAGTAACAAAGGGGAGTAGTTTCAGCAACACTTTAGTGCTAATAGCAACGAACAGTAGAACCGAGGAATCCTAATGTGTCAGAGTTCCCAAGGGTTTCGAATGAACCCGGGGCAATGCTTACACTTTGAGAGGTTTGAGAATCGAATTCCGGTGGCCTTGTCTTTCAGCCGTCCAAGAGCCGAAGTTCAGAACAAAAGAATGAGAGAATAAGAGAGCAATAATTGTGAATTTTAGTGAATTCGGTCCCCCAAAAAAGGAACCGGGGAGGGTTTTTTTTATAGTAGTAGAAATTGAACGAACAAACAAGGAAATATAATCAATCAAACACAAAATAAGAGAAGACAATCCGTCCAACATAAACAAGGAAAGAAAAAAATGCAAAAATCAATTTAGAATTGGATTAGGAGAAATATTAGGTAAACCCTAGTTCATGATGGAGAACCACATAGTTAAAAAATCTCACTGAATGGGACACATATAAGCTAGGGGTGATTATATTAAGTCAACAACATGGCGATAATACCGAAGAATGAACGCCTGTTGATGAAAATTCATAAATAACTTAGTACCAAACATATTGTAATGCTTAGGAGATGGTAAGAATCTCCGTCTGTGCAAGAAAGGAAAGGAAACATGGAAGATTTCCATGTGATATCCGATTGGGATTGTGATTTGAGTGAGGCAGCTAGAGTTTGTGAAGTGAGGG
>ML353307.1:0-48709 GCA_005239505.1 Nicotiana paniculata | reverse complement strand
GGGGGGGGGGGGGGGGGGTTTGAGAGAATATAGAGGCGGCTGCTGAGGGGAAATGGGATTAGGGTTTGGGTGATGGGATATAAGGAAAGGGACTGGTTTATTATGGGTCGTTGATCATTTGAGATCTATGGACAAGATCAAAAGAGGAACGGGGCGAGTTATTTAAACGGGTCTCAATTTGGTTGGTCACAGGGGTCATTTGGATTAGGCAAGCGTTATTGGGCCAAGGATTTTGGGGTATTTGGGCTGCCTGTTGGGTCCGAAAATTGGCTTGGGGATTGGGCTATAAATTAAATAACAAATAATTAAAAAGGTAATTAACAAATAATAAAATGTGTAGTAAAGTGATTGAAAATAATAACCTATCATTAAAAAAGTAAAAATACTATTTTGGCACAAATAATGTAATAAAAAATGTAATTATGCATGTATATGGGCTATTATTGCAAAATTATGTAAATAGATTAGAAATACAAATATAATTATGTAGATGAAGTAAAAATACTATAAAACACATATGTGGGTGCAAAATTATATAATTATGTAAATGATAAATTTGAATGATTAAGTCATCACAAATAAATTAAAGAAATAATTGGGTAATTTAAATGCTAAAAAATAATTTTAAAGCTCTACAAATCATAGGAAAATTATAAAAATATATGCATAAATCTTGTAAATTAATTAATAATGCAAAATGACATTTTGAAAGTATATATACTTATTTGAAAAATATGAGGTCAAAATTAGGTATCAACAACTGTCCCTCTTTACCCGGGAATGATGAAAAAGTTGTTAGGTAAGGAAAATAATGACCAATTTTGTCCGAATTGGGTGAGGAAAGATGTGGTATTAAAAAATAGGGGCCGAACCCTGGTTCTTGAGTTTCCCACATATCCCTGGTGTTACGGAAATCGGGCCGTGTGTAGTTCTAGATCCAACAGGAAATGAACCTATGTAGTTGTTATGAGAGTGATCGTATGTTTCGGGAAGGTTCTTTTGGATAGGATATTGTTGTAAGTAACAGACAACTTTGTATGGAGGCATGAATTCGACATGAACATTATGGGGGTACCACAAGGAATGTATCTGAACGGTCATAGACTAAAAGGTAGGCAATTACAGATCGTCAGTTACATTTGAAGCAATCGAGGGATGTGAACGTTGTGAATGGAAACCGGAGCAAAGATTGCTCCTGGTTGCAGAACAGTTACCTCTCGAGTTACCTGCAAAACTCAAAACATGGTGCATACAAACATATATAGGTTATTCCAAAAATTTAAACATGATGCAGATTCGCTTTGGACCATGAAGGTTGTCTTTGGACGCCCGGGGATGATGTCCTGAGACCATGATGTCCTGGGCCATGAAGCGTATGATAAGAAATTCGCAGGCCATGAAATGGTGCCCTCGGGCCATGAGGATGGTGCCTTTAGTCTATGACAGCTTTGAATGAAAATGTGTAGTTTCAAGAGATCCTCAAGCCATAGAATGGTGTGTCCCGACTATGAGGATGGTGCCTTCGGAATATGACGCCTGCGGACAAAAATGGTGATATTTCAGCCTATGAAATGCAAAGATATGATGCTTGGTTATATGCGAGGACGACACAAGTCTAGGCTCAGTCTTATACGAGATGATGGTAGTGCTTATCCTTATGCAATTATAGAGGCAAGTCTTAGCCTTATTCAAGAAAAGGAGATAATGCTTGGTTTGATGCAAAGGAAAGGAGACAAGTCTTAGTCTCATGCAAAGAAAAGACAATGCTTAGCCTTGTGCAATTACGGAGGCAATTCTTAGTCTCATGAAAGAAAAGGAGATAATGCTTAGTCTCATGCAGGGAAAGGGAGACAAGGCTTAGTCTCGTCAAAGAAATGGAAATGCTTAGCCTTCTGCAATTACGGAGGCAATTCTTAGCCTCATGCAAGAAACAGAGATAGTGCTTAGTCTCATGCAGAAGAAGACAATGTTTAGCCTTTTAATTATGGAAGCAATGCTTACCCTCATGCAATAAATGGAGACAGTTCTTAGTCTCATGTAAGGAAAAGATAATGTTTAGCCTTGTGCAAGAAAAATGATGACTGTCTATGAGAGAGTGAAGTATTTCTTAGCTGGATGTGTTTGAATTTGGCAAGTTGTCGTCATGAAGGTAGTGATTTTTTGCATGTATACATTCACAAATATTACTGTTGTGTTTATTGTGCATGCATTCAAAGAAAAATTGTGATTTTTGAAGGGGGAAGGTTGGTTTGTGCTCTTGACTCCTTGCTTCGCCTTCACTCTAGTCTTGAGGTTCTGCTTGAGTTACCCCGGGTAACATCTGGCTGTCATAGAAACAAAGTTTTCGAAAAATATGTATGCATTTGAAAAATTATTTGCAAAATATAGTTGTTTGAAATGTATTATAGTACGTAAGATCAAATAATTAAGATGAACCAGCCATTTAGAGACATTGCAACCTCCTTACATTAGAATTTTGAGGGTCCTCCTCAAAATTCTGCCGCAGTTTAAGTGCATACTTCTGACAATACAATTTGGATATTCTATACATGACGACGTTGGCTAAACTTGCGATCTTGCCCCAGGTTTTGATCATGGAAAAATGAGGATTTTATTAAGATGTGACCGAACCCATAGTGCTGCCTACGTATCCCCTCTTGAACGGGAATCAGGTCAAGCATAGTTTAGTTACATCAAATGAAAAAATGCAAACAATCCTAAACATGGTATCTCTTGACTGAGTTTGAATGGATAAGTTTTGGCCAAATCTCTTCATCCATTTCTGCAAGTATAAGTGCTCCTTTTGTTAATACCCGATAAACCATGTAGGGACCTTGTCAATTGGGTGAGAATTCCCCCTGACTTCCTCTTGATGTGGGAAGATTCACTTTAGCACACAATTTCCCCGATGTGAATTGCCTTGGTCAGACCTTTTTGTTGAAGTATCTTTCCATTTTGTTCTGGTAGAGTTGATCATGACATACCGCATTCATTATCTTCCCATCAATGAGAGCTAGTTGTTTGTAGCGGCTCTGTACCCATTCTGCATCGCTGAGCTCGGCTTCTTGTGTAATTCTTAAAGAAGGGATTTGTACTTCGGCAGGAATAACCGCTTCAGCACCGGAAACCTATAGGTAGGTAGTTTCCCTAGTTGATGTGCGAACCATAGTACGATACTCGAGTAGAGAAAATGGCATCTTCTTGTGCCATTGTTTGTAATTATCTACCATTTTCCTCAATATGTTGTTGATGTTATTGTTGGCAGCTTCTACGGCTCCATTCATTTGCGGCCTATATGTTATGGAGTTCTTATGCTTGATCTTGAAGGTTCCACACATGGCCTTCATCAGATCACTATATAGATTGGCGGTGTTATCAGTGATGATTGACTCTGGTACTCTAAATCGATAAACAACGTAGTCCCGAACAAAATCTTCTACAACCTTCTTAGTTACAACTTTATAAGATGTGGCCTCAACCCATTTTGCGAAGTCGTCTATGACCACTAGAATGAATCTATGCCTATTTGAAGCAGCGTGTTCGATCGGGCCGATGACATCCATGTGCCAAGGCGAGAAAGGCTAGGGTGAACTTGTTGCGTTGGGTTCATTGGGTGGTACTCATATCATTTTAGCTTGTATCTGGCATTGGTGGCATTTCTGAACATACTTGATGTATTCTATTTTCATAGTCATCTAGAAATACCCCGCTCTTAGTATCTTCTTGGCTAAGATGAAGCCATTTATGTGCGGTCCGCATGTTCCGTCATGTATTTCCTCGAGCAATCTTGATGTCTCCTGGGCATCGATGCACCGTACTAATGCCAGGTCAAGAGTTCTTCTTTACATAAATCCTCCACTTTGAAAGAAAGGCTTGGGTAATCTTTGAATCATGCGCTTATGGGTATGGGTAACAGTCTTTGGATATTCTCCATTTTGCAAGTACTTCATGATATCGTGGAACCACGGATTTCCGTTGAACTCTTCTTCAACATGAGCACAATCAACTGGCTGCTTATGAATTCCTATTGGGATATGATCGATGAAGTTGTTGTCTGGGTGTTGTATCATGGAAGATAAAGTGGCTAATGCATATGCAAACTCATTCTGAATTCTCGGAACATGTTTGAATTTTATCTTTGTGAACCTCTTGATCAGCTCTTGTACATAGTGCAAATACGGCAATATTTTGGTGTTATTTGTAGCCCATTCCCCTAGAACCTAGTGCACTAAAAGGTGTGAATCTTTGATTATCAGCATCTCTTGAACATTCATGTCAATGACCATCATGAGTCCTAAGAGGCAGGCCTCATACTCCGCCATATTGTTTGTGCATGGAAACCCGAGTTTTACGAATACCTGATAGTGTTGGCCGGTTTCTGATACTAATACAACTCCGATACCTACTCTTTTGAAGTTCGCTTCTCTGTCGAAGAACATCCTCCAACCATCATATGCTTCGATGATATCTTCTCCTACGAATGACACCTCCTCATCGGGAAAATACGTTTTCAATGGTTCGTATTCTTAGTCTACGGGATTTCTTGCCAGGTGATCCGCCAATGCTTTCCCTTTGACCACCTTCTGAGTTACATAGACGATGTCGAATTCACTCAGCAATCTTTTCCATTTATCTAGCTTACCCGTAGGCATGGTTTTCTGAAATATGTATTTTAGCGGATCCATCCTTGATATGAGATATGTAGTGTATGCACAGAAATAATGCCTCAACTTTTGAGCTATCCATGTGAAAGAACACCAAGTGTGTTCTAGCAAAGATTACCGGTATTCCTAAGGCGTGAATTTCTCGCTCAGATAATATGCCTTCTCCTTTCTTCCAGTCTCATCATGTTCACTCAGAACGCAACCAAAAGCTCCGTCCAGTACGGACAAATAAAGCAGTAGGGGTCTTCCTGGTTCTGGTGGGACCAAAATGGGTGGCTTAGATAAATACTCCTTGATTTTGTTGAAGGCTTTATGGAATTCTTCAGTCCATCCCGTTGCAACATCTTTCTTCAGCATCCTGAAGATTGGCTCACATATCACGGTTGATTGTGCTATGAAGCGACTGATGTAATTGAGACACCCTAAATAGCTTATCACATCTTTCTTATCCTTCGGAGGTGGAAAGTCTTTGATTTCTTTGAATTTTGACGGGTCTAACTTAATCCTTCTGCGACTGATGATGAATCCTAACAGCTTTCCAGTGGGGACTCCGAAAGCACACTTTGTAGGATTGAGTTTCAGGTTGTACCTTTGAAGACGATCAAAGAATTTCCTCATATCTACTATGTGGCTCGTACTTCTTTTAGATTTGATGATAACATCATCTACGTACACCTCTATCTCCTTTTGTATCATGTCGTGGAAAATGGTTTTCGTGGCTCTCATGTAGGTGGCTCCGGCGTTCTTCAGATCAAGTGACATCATTTTATAACAATATATTCTCCATGCCGTGATGAAGGATGTGTTTTCAGCATCCTCCTCATCCATCCAGATTTGATGGTATCCTGCGAAGCAATCCACAAAGAATTAGAGTTCATGCTTGGCACAATTGTCAATCAGTATGTTTATATTAGGCAATGGGAAATCATCTCTGGGACTCACTCATTTTAGATGTTGGTAGTCAACACATACTCTGACTTTCCCATCTTTCTTCGGAACTGGCACAATGTTGGCCAACCAAGTCGGGTATTCAACAACTCTAAGAACCTTGTCTTTGATTTTCCTGTGACCTCCTCTTTTATCTTCAAACTCATATCCGGCTTGAGCTTTCTGAGCTTCTTCTTTACCGGTGGACACGTAGGATTAGTGGGTAGCTTGTGAGCCACTATAGATGTGCTCAAACTAGTCATGTTGTTGTAGGACTATGCAAAGATATCTTCATATTATTTTAGGAATCTGACGTACTCTTCTTTCTCTAACGGTGATAGATGAATGCTTATGCTTGTTTCCTTGACCGTTGCAAAATCCCCTAAGTTAACTGCTTCAGCTTCGTCCAAGTTAGGCTTTGGTTTTTTTTCAAAATTTTCCACTTCTCTAACAATTTCTTCAGGTATTATATCATCTTCCAGATCCTCTGAATCACTATCCTTATGTTGCATTGTTTCATTACATGTCACAGTCGTAGGTTCATCAGGATAGGTAATAATAATGCTGTAAAGAAAAAATGTAGAGAATAATAATAAATACGAAAACTAGTAATGCATTAATAAAATCTTAAAAATATGTCAACAAGTGCGGCTCGATGACTCGAGAAATTATTTCAAAACAAAATACTGAAAATGTCTCGAATGCTCAAAACTATTTTTAAAATAATTGATGCTAATTTGCCAGGCTACCCAGGAACTCGACCGACCCAGGATGGTGCGGCAATCCAGTTCATGAGAACAACTCCTTTCTCCACGGTCTGAATGATAAGCTCTTCCTCCTCCTCCTCCTCCTCCTCAACTATTGCACTGCAATCCAAATCTTCTTCATCTAGAAACAACTTCCTCATGCCAGCTAAGACTTCATCTTCCTCAGATCCCCACATCACGTCTGCTTGTTGGAATGTCTGATGCAGAGGTGGTATCGGTTGTTCCAATGGATAATAAGGACCACGCCATGGTGGAGACCAATCCTGGTACTCTTTCTAAGTATATTCATATCCAAGCCCGAAAGATGTACCATGACACTGCAGTTGTACAGGTTTGGTGATCCCTTGAAGGTTTTTGCCGAAACCTTTGCCAGGTTCATACCCTATCCATAATAGTATGCTTTCTATCTTGTTACTCCATCCTCGATCCTTTTCAATTGCGTTGACTTTCTCAATGCGATGGTACGTCTCTCTACCCAGCTTCTTCCTATTGTCAATGACTGGAACAGTCTGATTGGTGTAGATGGGGTTACTTCCATCTCCATGGATAATCACCTTCTGATGATTCCATTCAAACATCACAGCCTAATTCAGAGTAGAAGCCACTACCCCAGCGGCATGTATCCAGGGTCATCCCAACAATAGGTTATAGTTAGTAGATATATCCAGCACTTGGAAATCGACATCAAACCAGGTCGGGCCCATCTGTAGGCTGAGGTTGATTTCTCCGATGGTGGCTCTCTGGGATCCATCAAACTCCTTCACATTCATACTTCCCATCCTTATCTCTTGCATGACTTTACCTAATCTCTTTAGTGTAGTTAGTGGGCATATGTTGAGATAGGATCGTCTATCTATTAGGACTCTGTCGATGAACTTATCCTCAAATCGCATTGTGATGTGTAATGCCCTGTTGTGACTTAGTTCCTCTGGTGGTAACTCATCTTCATTAAAGGTGATTTTGTGGCTCTCCAGTACCTGCCCGAGCAAATTTTCCATCTCCCCACTAGTGATGTTGGTGGGTACATAAGCTTCATTCAGCACTTTCATCAAGGCATTCCTGTGTGTGTCAGAGTTTTGCAGCACTGACAATATGGATATCTGAGTAGGAGTTTTGTTCAGATGATCGACAACCAAGTATCTCTTGCTTGTACTTTTCTCTAGAGGTCATCAGTATAGTCTCGACAAGAAGCGGCTTAGATGCAGCCTCGTTACTTGTTCCTCCTAGATTTTCAGGTGTATAAACTCTGCCAGTTCTAGTCATGCTTTGTGCTGCACCTGTCTCTTCCATTTCTTCTTTTCCTTTTCTCCTTGCTTCTGCAACATAATCCCATGGAATGTCATCAGACTTGTAGGATGGTGTGGGAGCTACCATCACAGTGAAGGGTGTAGATACCTCGACTTCAAATGGTGCTTGGGTTTGTACCACAACTGGTGTAAGGGTGACTAGATATGTTTTAGGATCATCCCCACTCGAATCAGTACGATTGACTCTTTCGGGTCCCGTTCTTCGTCAGTCTCTATCATATTCACTCCCTCACCTATGTGATCTGGGAGAGGATTGTTATGCACATTTGGTGCAATTTCCTTTACATGTATGTCCTTGTTGTCGATTAGTGTCTGAATCTTGTCTTTCAGCGTGCAACACTCATCAATTGTATGACCTTCATGGCAGAATGATAGGCACATGTATTGTTGGGGTTAATCCACTAAGAAAAATTCTCCATAGCAATGGAGGGATGGGAGTGACATAACCAACAGCGTTCAGTCTCTCGTATAGCTGGTCTATGGGCTCATCAGTTGGGCTGTATTGTCTAGGTGATCTATGGAAAAAGTTTGGTCATGGTTTCTGGTAGTTTTAGCGAGCGGGTGGGGGTGAATGGTAATATGCGAGTTGATTATTATAGGTGTGGTAGGTGGTAGCAGGTTGTTGGCATCTGTAGGTGATGGTTGATATGTAGGTGGAGGCGTTTGGTATGTGAGAGGAGACTTAGGACCCTGGGTTACCATTACGACACCTACTTTTTTTTTCTTCGAAATACCTCCTGATTGCAAGGCTTTATTTATGTCCTGCAGTGCCTCGAAATTTGTCACCATCCCACTCTTAATCCCTTATTCTATTCTTTCTCCTAGGTTGATGATGTCAGAGAATTTGTGGTTCTCAAACCAAGAACCTTTCCTAAAATTGCGGGTCTTGAGCTCTGATGAAGAACTTGTTCATTTGTTCTTCTTCGAGTGCTGGCCTTACTTTCACAGCCTTAGATCTCCATCGAGTAGCATACTCGCAGAAGGTTTATGTTGGTTTCATCTCGAGGTTCTGAATGTAGAAAACATCTGATGCATTTTCTGTATTGAACCTGAATCTGTCCATGGTGTCTGACGCAATGCTTACCCAACTAACCCACTTCTTTGGGTTTTGGCTAATATACCAAGACAATGCATCTCATGTGAGGCTTCACATGAATAGTTTCATATAGATTTGTTCGTTCTTGCGCACTCCTACAAGCTTGTAACAATATGTCCTCAGATGCACTTTCGGGTCACCAATTCCATCAGACATTTCAAATTTGGGAGGTTTGTAACCTTCCGACAATTCCATATTTGGCTCGATGCACAAGCCTTCATAGTTTAATCCTTCAATGCCTTTACCACCTTCGACATTCTGAACTCTACTAGTGAGCTTCTTGAATTCCTCCGCCATGTTCTTAATGATTCGACCTTTCTCGGTCAATTTAGGTATGTATAGGGTTTTTTGCAGGATGTGGGGTAAGGTTTCCACATATATTGGGTTTCTCTGATGATCTCCTGAAATCTGGGCATAAGGGTGGTCATTTGTTGAGTTTTAGGGATAAGGAGTAGGTTGTGGTATGATTTGGGAAATGTGATAAGTGGTGGTCTGTGGGTATTGGGTTGGATGATGATGGTGTTGTTTAGGAGTTGGTATTGGGGGAGGATTAGGGTTTTGAGGAGCTGTGGGGTACTGGTATGGTGCAGGAGGGTTTGGTGGCGGGTTTTGTTTGTTTTGTGGTGGTGTTTAGTTATGAGTAGTTGGATTTTGTTGGTTAATATCAGCGATATTGAGGGCGAGAGAAAGGTTTTCCAAGTTTTAGACCGGCTCAAGTTCTCCTTGTAACTCCAAGATTTTTTGTTCCAGACGTAAGACTAGTTCATTCTACGCAAGAGTGCTTCGGTCATCTGAAGTTTCGACATTCTCTGCCATGGTAGCATTATCCTTTCTAATACCATTCAAATCATCCATTTTCCTTTTTCCTTTGTTTTAAGGATTGCTTGGTGGAGGAGGAGGTGGAGGACCTCTGGATCTGGTGTGATATGCTGACAATGCCAGTATGAATGAACCAACCTTGGGGAATGTAAATAATCAAAATAAAGAAAAAGAAAAAGGTAACCAAGTTAGTAAGGTGTATTGAAAGAATGCTTGCAGTATTAAACATGTTTCACAAAGTCAGGTAGTAATTCACGTCCTAATTTGGGGACCTCGTTGTGCCTGAGGCAGGCCTAAGCAACACGTAGACTTGGAGAAAATTGCTGCCAATAATTGTGTCATTTCATTAATGCGAAAATGAGCCAAACCTTTACTAAATCGACAATATAATAAAGTTACTAATGGAATTTATCCTTATTACAATCGAAAGCTAAAGCTAAGCTAGAAAACAATAAAGACCATTAATTCCTAGTCTACTTGGTCTCTGAAGGACCTTCCTCGTGCTTGGATCTTTCGACTCAATCAATCAAGTTCCCTAGATCGCGCATATCTAATAATAAGTAAGCCTTTTCTAGATGCCCTCTTTTACTGTCGTTCGTGTTTTGACAATCTGAAAGCCTTTTTATCATCTCCCTTCAGGCTCCATCAATCCCTATTCCAGATATTCCAACCTCTCTGTTGACTTGGTGGTGATTCCTCTCTATTTGTTTATAGCCTCCATGTCCAATTTGTGTTATTCCAGATGCCTAGCTTCAGACTCGAAAACCCTTTTGCAAAGTATCCTACATTTAACATGTGCCTCAACAACATCATCGATGATCCTATTTTACATATTGACCCCCGGCTTGACATCTCCTGCTATATCATCTACCATTCATGATGGATACAAGTATACATGACCGGCATGATACCTGTCTGGCTCAATAGTTTCTCTTTCCACAATGACCTTCTGGTTCCACATATGTTGTGCCTCGAACTTGAAAGGAATGATGTCTCCTTTGAAATTTTCCTTGTACTGGACCATGTTGGAAACCCGAGGTATGACCTATTTTCTTCCCGATTGTCTCATTATCCTTATAGGAGCATAGGGATAAATGCCTCGCAACCCGATCAATAACACATGAGTAGTATCTCTCGACCTGATGATGAATCACTGCTAGGAAACCATTCAAACATCCAATGTACCTGCTCCTCTATCATTTTGATGAAGAAACACACCCAACTTACAGCACTTCTAGGCTGTGCAAACCTGTATGGGATAAATGTCCTTTTCATTGAGTGGTGGTAGGCTATGTAGTAATTCAATGGCCGTCACAAAAGCTATTGACAATATTCTCCCCTATGAAAGTGTTCCAATAGCCAGACTTGCAGTAACATATTACAACCTTCAAAATTTCTGAATCATTGCTTGCACCTATCAAATGCGTTGTGCTGTTCATCTAGGATCATAAGGATGATGTATAGGTTTGTCCCTCGATTCCTTCCATTAATGTCCTAGAAACCATGGTTAAGAAAGAGTATCCTTCCCCCTATCATTGGAAATATCAACAAACCCAAGAAGCAGATAATGAACACATAAACCTGACGGTGCGTCCAACCTAGGGAAGTAATGGCGAGTTCCTCATGATGAAGACGATACGACTTACTATGTTCATAATGCTCATAAAGAAACCAAAAATGGATGTAGGATTTCTTTAAGCAGATAAATTCTTATTTATCTTAAAGTCCAGCATCTTTAGAAAACCGCGAGGTATGCTATTCTCTAGTACTAGTAATCTCGGACTATCCCATGGCACCTTAGCAAAGCCTCCTATTTATTCTAAGAGAGGAGTCATTTCTATGCCACCAAATCGGAAACCGCTCTTTTCTCATCCCAGAACATGGTAGTGGCCTCAATCAATGCGCTATTTGGTTGGATACTAAGCAAGATGGCAAGTCATTGAGTACCCTTCTCACATGATTCTTGTCGCAAGGCGCAAGGTCTTTCCACCAGTCAAGTAGCAGAGGTGGGATGTTTTGGACCATGCCGAACTTGGGGACTTCGTGCTTTATTTTCTGCAAACAAATAAGGTTAGCCCTTTCTCTCTCTAGATTCGGCCACTTGCACAATAATGATCAACATATTGGCAAATTTTATCCATGTAATACACATGACATGATGGTGTCCATTGCGATTGTGGAAATCCCGTCGGACTTTGGACAACACTTATCTTAGCGGGCTATTACATTAACAACCTTCTAACCCGTACTAGGTTTAACATGATGCATGTACGTTTGACATTGGAATAAGGTTTCTATAATGGTCTAGACTGGTACTCTCAAGTGGACAACTTGAGAGGGAAAGGCACGGGACTGTCGCTGCACCGCTGATCGACTAGAGTATGATGTGGAGCATGCTTTATGTAGAGATAATAACACGTTGCCAAGTATTTGCATGATAAAATATATGAAAACGGTAAATAAAATAGCAAAATAAATATAGAAAAGAGAAGGAAAGACAAAAAGAAGAATTCATTTTAGTTCGTAAAATATATGCATGAATGTAACAAAGTAGGCAACGAAGTAAGCATGATATAGCAATTTTGACAAGATAAAAGAGCAGTCACAGCAAATAAAAGTAAATGGGAGAGGGATGTGCATGTTATTGAAAATAAAGGTGAGGAGGGGAAGGGATGTGCATGTAACAAAGAAATCAATCCGCATAAGCTAAGTTCATTATGGTAAGAGCCTAAGTATATCCCCAGCAAAGTCTCCATGCTGTCGCGCCCCTTTTTCTCGCGAAGTCGGGATTTGACATGTGACAACTCTTTTAAATGAAGGGGTAGAGTTTTAAAAGATAAGAGTCTCCACCTAACAATTTTAAGGTGCATAAGGGCACCTATTTACAAATAAATCTGTTTTAACTAGTCAACATCACCAAAGATTGGGTAAGGGCTCAAATTACCTCAAAGAGAAGGTATTAGGAACTCTTCGAGGTCCCCAACTATGGGTCTCGACTGAACTTAAGACTATGTGGATTATGTAATTAGGCTAGATGATCGAAGAAAACATAAACGTCGAAGAATTATGACACAAAACAATTGGTACAAATATTAGTATGACTATAAGGATACAACTACTTTGGTCTAATAACAAATATATAAAGGAGAGGGGGCGGGGGTCCTAAGCTTTTCAGCCTAAAGATCACCCTTTGCAACATAAATAATATTTTGCAACTCATTTTGGAGAGGAGTTGCTCATATTATTCAGCGAGCAGAGTCTATCATCTCATGTTACCAGATTACTACCCGTCCCAGGCCTATGGTCCAGGAGGCTTTGGACCAACTATTTGGGTAGTTCTAGACATTACTTAGGTTTCTCAAAAATGATAAAACTAAGAGACATTTAAAACAGATAGGACTTCACGTAAAGACAATTAAGGCCCAAGTTAGCCTCCACACACAACAACAAATGCACTCAGGTGGATTTCATATTAAGTTATAGGAAATTTCAAGTCCTAGGTATTGCTTTAACTTATAGACATGGTTTCTAAGTGACTGCACAATTTAAGAAAGTCTCACAGCAGTGCTGCTATTTGAATTATCGGGATTATAGATTACAAGTTATGAAAAACCTATAAACATGATCTCTAAGTGGTTTGCGTCATGGGGCAATGAAATCCATTGGAAAACTCATAATTACTCTTGTTTGAACCTATTGGCATGCTTTCTAAGCGAGTAGCAACATATATATCCAGGTTCTTCTAATAATTGGCAGATTTATCGCTTATTCATATAGGCATGTTATTTAGGTGGGAAAAGTAGTAAGACAACAGAAGCAATCGATTAATTAGTAAATTAAAGCCTTATAGACATGGTATCTAAATGAGGATTAGAAGAGCATAAATTAATACAATCCTATAGGCATGTATCTAGTAAGCACACTGCAGTTGCACAAATTGAGTGAATAGTTATTGACACTTGATTTTGTAACGACCCAGCCGGTCATTCCGAGAGTAATAGCCCTGTTTCCCCCATTTCTGCTTCATTGTATGTGGTTCAGCTTCATTATGTTGTGTTAGATTGGTTGGTTCGGGTTCAGAGAAATTTTTGGAGATGAATGAGACACTTAGTCTCTTAACTTTGTTCAATAGTTGGAAAAGCCAACCAGAAGGTGACTTATTAGTAAACGACCTCGGAATGTAGATTATATGGCTCGGATAGCTTTGTTAGGTGATTTAGGACTTAGGAGTGTGTTCGGAATGTGGTTTTGATGTCCGGTGTAGAATTAGGCTGGAATTGGCAAAAGTTAATTTTTGGTGATTTTCGGTCGGTAGTAGAAAATAGGTTATCGGGGTTGGAATGGAATTTCGAAAGTTGAAACAGGTTTGTAGTGTCATTTTGGATGTGTGTGCAAAATTTCAAGTCAATCGGACATGTTTTGGATGGTCTCGGCATCTTTGGCAGAATTTAGAAATCTCAAAGTTCATAGGCTTGAATCGGATGTGATTTGGTATTTTGATGTTGTTTTGGGTGATTCGAAGGCTCGACTAAGTTTGTGTGATGTTATGGGATGTGTTGGTGTGTTTTGGTGAGGTCCCGAGGGTCTCGGGTGAGTTTCGGGTGATTTCGGACCATTTCTAGGCCATTTCTAGTTGCTGGCTTTTGACTTCAGGGGTGTACAGTGCGATAACATAGATCTGGCCACGTTAGCATAGAGAAAATTTGGAAAAATCTAGCTTTGCTATGCGATCACATAAGGCTTCATTGTCCCGACTTTGGACTGTCCCGACTTTAGAAGCTTATAACTCACAATCTATAAGGATTTTGAAGATGATCCACACTTAAAGTTGTAGCTCTTGATGTCTAGTTTTCAGAAAGTTAAACCAGCTGTAATTTGGAGTTTTTTACAAAACGTTATGACTATTATACTAGAGGCTATCCAGAAGAGTTATGGAAGACTGTTGTAAAAATGTGTTCTACGCGATCGCATGGGGAAGGCTGCGATCGCATAGGGTAAAAGAAGGGCTGGTAAATTTTGTTCATTATAAACGCAAGGCATAGGCCGCGTTCGCATAGAGTGATCTGGGCAGAAGTATTTAAACCCCTCCTTCGCGAATTTCAGTCCATTTTTCACCATTGTTGAGCGGTTTTGAAGCTTTTTGAGAGGGATTGAAGAGGGAATCAAAGGGAAACACTTGGAGGTAAGATTTTTTACCTCAATACTCTATTCTATGTTGATTTATGAGTAATTAAACCTGGAATTAGTGGGATTTAAACCCAAAAATTGGAGAATTAGGGCTTATGATTTGGAGACTTCTGATTGAGGATTTGAGGGCCCATTTGAGGTCCGATTTTGATGTTCATGGTATGTACGAACTCGTGGGAGTATAAGAATTCTTGTGATGTAATTTTTATCGGATTCCGAGATGTGGGATCGGGGGCCGGGTTTGAGCCAAATTCGGAATTTTTGGTCTAATTTGATAATTTTCATGTGGAATTCAATCCTTTTGCGTATATTGATGGTATAAATCTGATTTTGTCTAGATTTGGAGCAATCAGAGGTCGATTCGAGGGGCAAGAGCATCGCGGATTAGTATTCGTGCCGGTTTGAGGTAAGTAATGACTGTAAATCTTGTCCGGAGGGTATGAAACACCAGACTTCGTATTTTCTCACTATTTTTGGAGTGGCGCACATGCTGGAATGACAATTGTGTGGTGTGCACTGATTAGGGATTTGGACTTGGTCCTTCCCGTGGAAACTAATGAGTTGCGTATTTACTTTTAAATCATATATTAAATTGTGTTTTCAGATTATTGTTATATTTGGGCTGTAAGCCATGTTTGGGGCCTTGTGCCGACCTGTTTAGGCCCCTTGGGGGTTTTTACTGCTATTCCTCACTGTGTTGAATTATGATTTACATTCAGTCATATTATGTTTAACGGATTTCGAAACTCAACTTTATTTACACTATTTTGAGATATAAAATGATGTTTTTGGGTCGAGCACCCCGTTTTACTGATAGCCCGAGTGGCTTTTGAGAGTTTCTGACTGAGTGAGGCCGAGGACCTAATTGTGAGAATATGATATGCCACGAGATGGCTTGATATTAGCGCTTGGGCTTTAGGAGCCCCTCCGGAGTCTGTACACACCCCCAGTGACCGCAGGTACCTACTGAGTGCGAGTGCTGAGTGCCGAGTGATTGGGAGCCATGAGTGACTGTGAGGTTGCCTGAGAGGCTGATTATGAGTGACTGTGAGGTATGCCCGAGGGACTAGTTTTGGATGATGTTATGCCCGAGGGATAGTTTCTGACACATGTTTTACCTGAGAGGCTACTTATGATTCATTTCATTTTTACACTAAACTTCTTGGACATTTTTCTGAAATTGTTGGAAATTACACTTTTCAAAGGAGTTTTACTGAAACTGGCTTTTTAAGCGTGATGATTTAACATATTCACTGTTGGAAAGAAAGCTATTCTTATTGTGAAATGATGATTTGACTTTATGTGTTTCTTACTGCTCAGACCTGAGATAATGGTTCTAACATATTCAAGGTTAAATATAGCAATTGGGAATCTTCAAGGTGTGTTTTGGGCTAGAATTGAGATTTACGTTGGAAGGTGAAGGTAATGTCTTTAGATTCACAGGTAATTTAGAAGGAACTTTGATAAATAGGACAACTTGGTAGTAGGTCGGATCAGCATGATAAGGGATACGACTAGTTCTTTGGGTGTTCATGAGGTAATGAGTTTTTACAGGTGTTTCTTAGCAATGCTCTTGGGTTAAGGTGACCTGCATATCTTGGTTGAGTTAGAAGGATTCAGTCTTGACGGTTTGGTGTTGTACAAATGGGATTCTGATAGTTCCTGATGGTTTCTACCACAGTTAGAGATGCATATTTTCTACTGGCGTGAGGTGCAGGTGATGTATAATGATTTTGCTTCTAAACGGGATCAAATGGGAAGTCCTTGACTAGTTGGGTGCGTAGTTTCTTGTGGATTGGGAGGGATTATGAATTTCTCATATTTATCATAGGATGGCATGGTTTATGCGGTGTGTCGTGTAGAGTGAGATTTGCATGTTTGAGGTCACGGTTTTGTTTTGGAAGAAAGGACAAAATTTCTTAGGTAGCATTGGCAGTTTCAGATGACCAGGTAGATGATGGCACTATTGGGTGGCTTGATGAGGGTACACATTTCAAAAAGGGCATGTATAGAGTTAAGGGTGCTTCATTGGTTTAGCGACGCACTCTTGTTGGATCGACTGCTGATATTCAAGGTTGCTTGGTGACACACAAGGATTTTAAGGGTATCCCTCGTGGAATGGTTGAGTATTAGGGATGTGTTATGTATTCGAGCGGTGGAGTTGAGGTCAAATATAGTAATTGGTACGCTTCATGACTTCGTGACTGAGAGTTCTCATAAACAAGTTATTTTGTTGTAATGAACTGTGAAGATGTGAGAAAAGCTAGTCAAATATTAGTATGTACTATGATTCAATCATTGTGAACTTTTCGGTGGGTTAACTATCTGTTGTGGGTGATGAGAGTTGATTTAGGGTTATTGGTAGGCCAGTACGAGTGCGTCAACTGCACCGGGTCGGAATTGCTGGCTCCAGATTTTTAATGTTGAGGGATTTACCATTTGATTGTTATTGAGTTTATTCGTGTTCTGGAGTGATGTATGAGTTACCCTTCGGTGTTGCCAGGAGTTGTGATCGTTGGTTATAGGAACATATGGTGCAGTTATAATTGGGCTTATAGCGGGATTTGAGTAAGGTAAGTAATTGTGTATTGCGGATTAATACGTATTGGTTGTGTTCTTTCGGGTTCGTGTGGCATGGTATCGCCCGATTCCCCGTGGTTAGGGCAACACACTTTGAGTACTTGATGTCGAATTGCGCATGTTTATTGACTTTGAGCAAGGTGACTCGAAGTATTTCATGTGGACCAGCATGTGGATGGGATCACCCATTGTAGCAGAGTTATGTGGAGGTATGATCCTTGGTGTCAGATTCATGTGTTTTGATTTTTCGATGACTGTCAGGCTCTTAGAATGGTGTTGTGACGGTAATTGTTATTGGAAGGATGGTTTTCTCGTGTTAATCTTTTATATGACTTGATTACAATGGGATGTTTCTATTGAGTGCACGAGTTGCAGGTGTTATGGATTTGAATTGTATTGATGTGTCATATCATCAGAGTGGTCGTGTTGGATGAGAAGAGGACATTGGACCTAGAATGAATACTGTCAGAATTGACTAAAGCATAGTTGGAAGGATAAATATTGGGAGTCGGCTTAGAAATCTGCTATAATTCCTGTTTAGGAAGGGGGAGCTTCATGTCTGACTGATTGGACGAATGGTTGCTAGTTTCTACGTGTTTCGTTCATCATCGGCAGTATATGAAAGTATTAGAGCGAGGCATTTCTTGATAAGAGGCTATGTACCGGTATTGGGTTGTTTTGAGTGGCTATTGTGATTAGGAGTTATCGCCATCAGTGTTTGAGTCATGCGGTATATTATGTGATTGCATCTTGGGTTACTGATATGGCTTGATACAACGTGTTCAGACTTATTCAGTTTATAATTGTGGAATTTTGATCTTGTAAATTATTTCAGAAGTTGAAATTTGGTTTTAAGGTTTATGGGTCAGGTTGGATTTCGAAATTTCAATGGTGTTGTGCTATCGGACCTATATAGCATAGGGTGACGTGGGAGAACCCCCGGGTATGTGCATCGTAACGTTACGAGGCAGTTTGATGGTGTTGGAGAACAACTCCTAGCACGTTCGAGGACGAACATATCTTTAAGTGGGGGAGTATGTAACGACCCAGCCGGTCCTTCCGGGAGTAATAGCCCTGTTTCCCCCGTTTCTGCTTCATTATATGTGGTTCAACTTCATTATCTTGTGTTAGATTGGTTGGCTCGGGTTTAGATCAATTTTTGGAGAGAAATGAGACACTTAGTCTCTTAACTTTGTTCAATAGTTGGAAAAGTCACTCGGAAGTTGACTTATTGGTAAACGACCTCGGAATGTAGATTTTATGGCTCGGATAGCTTCTTTAGGTGATTTGGGACTTAATAGTGTGTTCGGAATGTGGTTTTGATGTCCGGTATAGAATTAGGCTGGAATTGGCGAAAGTTAGTTTTGGCGATTTCCGGTCGGCAGTGGAAAATAGGCTATCGGGGTCGGAATGGAATTCCGGAAGTTGGAACAGGTTCGTAGTGTCATTTTGGATGTGTGTGCAAATTTCAGGTCAATCGGACATGTTTTGGATGGTTTTGGCATCTTTGGCGGAGTTAGAAATCTCAAAGTTCATAGGCTTGAATCCGATGTGATTTGGTATTTTGATGTTGTTTTGGGTGATTCGAAGGCTCGACTAAGTTTGTGTGATGTTATGGGATGTGTTGGTATGTTTTGGTTGAGGTTCTGAGGGTCTCGGGTGAGTTTCGGGTTGTTTCAGACCATTTCTAGGCCATTTCTAATTGTTCGTTTTTGGCGTCGTGGGTGTACAGTGCGATAGCATAGATCTGGCCATGTTAGCATAGAGAAAATTTGGAAAAATCTAGATGTGCTATGCTATCACATAAGGCTTCACGTGATCGCATAGATTAAACTTTCTACTGCACTGTCCCGATTTGGGAAGCTTATAACTCATAATATGTAAGGAATTTGAAGATGATCAAAAATTAAAATTGTAGCCCTTGATGTCTAGTTTGCAGAAATTTAAACCAACTATAATTTGGAGTTCTGTACAAAAAGTGATGACCATTATACTAGAGGCTATCCAGAAGATTTGTGGAAGGCTGTTGGAAAAATTTGTTCTACGCGATCACATGGGGAAAGCCGTGATCGCATAAGGTAAAATAAGCAATGGTAAATTTTGTTCATCGCGAATGCAAGGCATAAGTCGCATTCACTTAGAGTGATCTGGGCATAAGTATTTAAACCCCTCATTCGCGAATTTCAGTCCATTTTTCACCATTGTTGAGCGGTTTTGAAGCTTTTTGCGAGGGATTGAAGAGGGAATCAAAGGAAAACACTTGGAGGTAAGATTTTTGACCTCAATACTCGATTTTATGTTGATTTCTGAGTAATTAAACCTGGAATTAGTGGGATTTAAACCCAAAAATTGGAGAATTAGGGCTTATGATTTGGAGACCTTTGATTGAGGATTTGAGGGGCCATTTGAGGTCCGATTTTGATGTTCTTGGTATGTACGGACTCGTGGGAGGATAAGGATTCTTGTGATGTAACTTTTATTGGATTCTGAGACGTGGGACCGGGGAATGGATTTGAGCCAAATTTGGAATTTTTGGTCTAATTTGATAATTTTAATGTGGAATTCATTCCTTTAGCGTATATTGATGGTATAAATCTGATTTGACTAGATTTGGAGCAATCAGAGGTCGATTCGAGGGGCAAGAGCATCCGGATTAGTATTCGTGCCGGTTTGAGGTAAGTAATGACTGTAAATCTTGTCCTGAGGGTATGAAACCCCGGACTTCGTATTTTCTCACTATTTTCGGAGTGGCGCACATGTTAGAATGACGAGTGTGTGGCATGCACTGATTGAAGATTTGGACTTGGTCCTTCCCATTGCAACTAATGAGTTGCGTATTTACATCATATGTTAAATCGTGTTTTCAAACTATTGTTATATTTGGGTTGTAAGCCATGTTTGGGTCCTTGTGCCGACCTGTTTAGACTCCTTGGGGACTTTTATTGCTATTCCTCACTGTGTTGACTTATAATTTACACTCAGTCATATTATGTTTAACTGATTTTGAAACTCAACTTTATTTACACTATTTTCAGATGTAAAATGATGTTTTTGGGTCGAGCACCCCGTTTTACTGATAGCCTGAGTGGCTTTAGAGATTTTCTGACTGAGTGAGGCCGAGGGCCTGATTGTGAGGATATGATATGCCACGAGATGGCTTGATATTAGCGCTTGGGTTGTAGGAGCCCCTCTGGAGTCTGTACATACCCCAGTGAGCGCAAGTACCTACTGAGTGCGAGTGCTGAGTGCCGCTTGATAGGGAGGCATGAGTGACTATGAGGTTGCCCGAGAGGCTGATTATGAGTGACTGTGAGGTATGCCGAGGGGCTAATTCTGAGTGATGTTACCCCCGAGGTGCAGTTTCTGATACATGTTTTGCCCGAGAGTCTACTTATGATTCGTTTCATTTTTACACTAAACTTCTTGGACATTTTTCTGAAATTGTTGGAAATTACACTTTTCAAAGGAGTTTTACTGAAATTGGCTTTTTAAGCGTGATGATTTAACGTATTCACTGTTCGTAAGAAAGACTGTGCTTATTATGAAATGATGATTTGACTTTATGTGTTTCTTATTGCTCAAACCTGATTTATTTTCGTTGCTACTGAGTTGGCGTACTCACATTACTCCCTGCACCTTGTTTGCAGATCCAGATGCTAGGGTAGAGCGAGCTGTGTATCTGTTCCAAAGACTTCTCGGAGATTTTGCAAGGTAGCTACACGCGTCCGTAGCCCTGCTCTCTCCTGCTTACTATTATAGAATTTATGTTCCAGAGTTGTATCTTTTCTGTAGATGCTCATGACCAGTGACTCCATGAAGTGATTGCATGATAGCTATGAGTTTCGGAAGGGTATAGGGAGAGATCAATTTGAGGCTAAGCAGACGGAGCTATTTCCTGCGGGGTGTCCTGAGGTTGTGTGATCCTTATTTTGTTTTGTAGAAAGTTCTCTTTTACCAGTAATTGATATATGTTGCAATTTGAGTTTAGATCACTTGTGGGAGTTGGCACGGCTATTGCAATGGTGAATATGAGGTTGTAGATGATTTCGGATGTTGAATGGTTTGAGCTATATATGAGCTTATGAAGGATTTAGTTGAATCTCCCTATGGTATGGCGGCGGTGTTAGCATATGGTCATTATGAGTTACTGGTTGTTTTGATCTATGGCTTTGAGCCAAGTGGGGGAGTTTACTAGTGATAATTTGGTTGCACGATTATGTGATGTGTTGGATTCGGTTCGAGGGGTAATGGTGAACCAGTTGTGGCTTACAGGGGTTGAGATCGGGGATGACTCGAGTAATGGAAATTTTGGCTACAGGTTGTAATGTATTCTATGGGTAATTGGACCTTTTTATTTATTTATTGAATGATTGAGTTGTAATTGTAAAATGGTGTAGTATGTGCAATGTAGGAAATTGCTTGTTGCTTCGAGTATGTGTGGATTACTTCCTGGGGTGTTGGAGTGCTAATAGAGCACAGGTCGTTCTGTCTTTTGATCAGTCTAATTGAGGGTTGAGTAGAGTGAATGAATCTCGATAATGGTTCTGACGGATTCAAGGTTAAATATAGCAATTGAGAATCTTCAAGGTGTGTTTTGGGCTAGAACTGAGATTTACGTTGGAAGGTGAAGGTAATGGCTTTAGATTCGCAGGTAAGTTAGAAGGAACTTGGATAAATTGGACAACTTGGTAGTAGGTCGGATCGGCATGATAAGGGATACCATTAGTTCTTTGGGTGTTCATGAGTTAATGAGTTTTTACAGGTGTTTCTTAGCAATGCTCTTGGGTTTAGGTGACTTGCATATCTTGGTTGAGTTAGAAGGATTCAGTATTGACGGTTTGGTGTTGTACAAATGGGATTCAGATAGTTCATGATGGTTTATATCACATTTAAAGATGCATATTTTCTACTGGCGTGAGGTGCAGGTGATGTATAGTGATTTTGCTTCTAAATGGGATCAAATGGGAAGTCCTTGACTAGTTGGGTGCGTAGTTTCTTGTGGCTCGGAAGGGATTATGAAGTTCTCATGTTTATCATAGGATGGCATGGTGTATGCGGTATGTCTTGTAGAGTGAGAGTTTCATGTGTGAGGTCACAGTTTAGTTCTGGAAGGAAGGTCGAAAATTCTTAGGCAGCATTGGCAGTTTCAGATGACTAGGTAGATGATGGCACTATTCGGTGGCTTGAGGAGGGTAAACATTTCAGAAATAGCATGTGTGGAGTTAAGGGTGCTTCATTGGTTTAGTGACGCTCTCTTGTTGGATCGACTGCTGATATTCAAGGTTGCTTGGTGACACGGAAGGATTTTAGGGGTATCCCTCGTCGAATGGTTGAGTATTAGGGATGTGTTATGTATTCGAGCGATGGAGTTGAGATTAGATATAATAATTGGTGCGCTTCATGACTTCGAGACCAAGAGTTCTCATAAACAGGTTATTTTGTGGTAATGAACTGTGAAGATGCGAGCAAAGCTAGTCAAATATTAGTATGTGCCATGATTCAGTCATTGTGAACTTTTCGGTGGGTTATCTATCTGTTGTGGGTGACGATAGTTGATTTAGGGTTATTGGTAGGCCAGTACGAGTGTGAGTTCTGCACCGGGTCGGAATTTCTGACTTCGGATTTCTAATGTTGAGGGATGTACCATTTGATTGTCATTTAGTTTATTCGTGTTCTGGAGTTATGTATGAGTTACCCTTCGGTGTTGCGAGGAGTTGTGGTAGTTGGTTATATGCACATATGGTGCGGTTATAATTGGGCGTATATCGGGATTTGAGTAAGGTAAGTAATTGGGTATTGCGGATTAAGACGTATTGGTTGTATTCTTTCAGGTTCGTGTGGCATGGTATCGTCCGATTCCCTGTGGCTAGAGCAACGCACTTTGAGTACTTGATGTCGAATTGCGCATCGTTATTGATTTTGAGCAAGGTGACTCGAAGTATTTCATGTGGACCAGCGTGTGGATGGGATCACGCATTGTAGCAGAGTTATGAGGAGGTATGATCCTTGGTGTCAGATTCATGTGTTTTGATTTTTCGATGAGTGTCAGGCTCTTAGCATGGTGTTGTGAAGGTAATTGTGAATGGCGGGATGGTCCTCTCGTGTGAATCTTTTATATAACTTGATTACATTGGGATGTTGCTATTGAGTGCACGAGTTGCAGGGGTTATGGATTTGAATTGTATTGATGTGTCATGTCATCATAGTGGTTGTGTTGGATGAGAAGAGTCCATTGGACCTAGAATGAATACTGTCAGAATTGACTGCAGCATAGTTGGAAGGATAAATATCGGGAGTCAGCTTAGAAATCTGCTATAATTCCTTCTTAGGAGGGGGGAGCTTCATGTCTGACTGATCGGACGA
The DNA here is from genome assembly GCA_005239505.1 of Nicotiana paniculata. NCBI lineage: Eukaryota > Viridiplantae > Streptophyta > Magnoliopsida > Solanales > Solanaceae > Nicotiana > Nicotiana paniculata. The sequence continues at coordinate 24,999 of ML353307.1, read as the reverse complement.
ACGGTTGTTAGTTTCTACGTGTTTCATTCATCATCGGCAGTATATGAAAGTGTTAGAGCGAGGCATTTCTTGGTAAGAGGATATGTACCAATATTGGGTTGTTTTGAGCGGCTATTGTGATTAGGAGTTATCTCCATGAGTGTTTGAGTCATGCGGTATATTATGTGATTGCATCTTGGGTTACGGATATGGCTTGATACAGTGTGTTTAGACTTATTCAGTTTATAGTTGTGGAATTTTGATCTTGTAAATTATTTCAGAAGTGGAAATTTGGTTCTAAGGTTTATAGTTCAGGTTGAATTTCGAAATTTCAATTGTGATGTGCGATCGTACCTATATAGGATAGGGTAACGTGGGATCACCCCCGGGTATGTGCATGGTGAGGTTACATGGCAGTTTGATGGTGTTGGAGAACAACTCCTGGCACGTTCGAGGACGAACATATGTTTAATTGGGGGAGGATGTAACGACCCATCCGGTCTTTCCGAGAGTAATAGCCCTATTTCCCCCATTTATGCTTCATTATATGTGGTTCAGCTTCATTATATTGGGTTAGATTGGTTGGCTCGGGTTCGGAGCGATTTTTGGAGAGAAATTAGACACTTAATCTCTTAACTTGGTTCAATAGTTGGAAAAGTCAACAGGAAGTTGACTTATTGATAAAAGACCTCGGAATGTAGATTTTATGGCTCAGATAGCTTCGTTAGGTGATTTGGGACTTAGGAGTGTGTTTGGAATGTGGTTTTGATGTCCGGTGTAGAATTAGGATGGAATTGGCGAAAGTTAGTTTTTTGGCGATTTTTAGTCGGCAGTAGAAAATAGGCTATCGAAGTCGGAATGGAATTTCGAAAGTTGGAACAAGTTTGTAGTGTCATTTATGATGTGTCTGCAAAAATTCAGGTCAATCGGACGTGTTTTGGATGGTTTCGGCATCTTTGGTGAAATTTAGAAATCTCAAAGCTCATAGGCTTGAATCCGATGTGATTTGGTATTTTGATGTTGTTTTGGATGATTCGAAGGCTCGACTAAGTTTGTGTGATGTTATGGGATGTGTTGGTATGTTTTTGGTTGAGCCGAGGGTCTCGGTGAGTTTCGGGTGGTTTCGGACTATTTCTAGGCCATTTCTAGTTGCTGGTTTTTGGCTTCAAGGGTGTACAGTGCGAAATCATAGATCTGGCCGCGTTTTCATAGAGAAAATTTGGAAATAATCTAACTGTGCTATGTGATCGCATAAGGCTTCACACGATCGCATAGAGTAAACTTTCTGCTGCACTATCTCGACTTTGGAAGCTTATAACTAACAATCTATAAGGAATTTGAAGATGATCCAAAAATGATAGTGTAGCCCTTGATGTCTAGTTTTCAGAAAGTTAAACCAACTGTAATTTGGAGTTTTGTACAAAAAGTGATGACCATTATACTAGAGGCTATCTGAAGAGTTGTGGAAGGCTGTTGAAAAATTTGTTCTACGCCATCACATGGGGAAGGCCACGATCGCATAGGGTAAAAGAAGGGCTGGTAAATTTTGTTTATCGCGAACGAAAGGCATAGGCCGCGTTCGCATAGAGTGATCTGGGCAGAAGTATTTAAACCCCTTCTTCGCGAATTTCAGTCCATTTTTCACCATTGTTGAGAGGGTTCGAAGCTTTTTGAGAGGGATTGAAGAGGGAATCAAAGGGAAACACTTGGAGGTAATATTTTTGACCTCAATACTCGAATCTATGTTGATTTCTGAGTAATTAAACCTGGAATTAGTGGGATTTAAACCCAAAAATTGGAGAATTAGGGCTTATGATTAGGAGACCTTTGATTGAGGATTTGAGGAGCTATTTGAAGTTTGATTTTGATGTTCTTAGTATGTATGGACTCGTGGGAGTATAAGGATTCTTGTGATGTAATTTTTATTGGATTCTGAGACGTGGGACCGGGGGCCGGGTTTGAGCCAAATTCGGAATTTTTGGTCTAATTTGATAATTTTCATGTGGAATTCATTTCTTTAGCATATATTGATGAAATAAATCTGATTTTGACTAGATTTGGAGCAATTGGAGGTCGATTCGAGGGGCAAGAGCATCGCGGATTAGTATTCAGGCCGGTCTGAGGTATGTAATGATTGTAAATCTTGTCCTGAGGGTATGAATCCCCGAACTTCATATTTTCTCACTATTTTCGGAGTGGCGCACATGCTGGAATGACGAGTGTGTGGCGTGCACTGATTGGGTATTTGGACTTGGTCCTTCCCGTGGCAACTAATGAGTTATGTATTTACTTTTAAATCATATGTTAAATCGTGTTTTCAGACCATTGTTATAGTTGGGTTGTAAGCCATGTTTGGGGCCTTGTGCCGACCTGTTTAGACCCCTTGGGGGCTTTTACTACTATTCCTCAATGTGTTGACTTATGATTTACACTCAGTCATATTATGTTTAACTGATTTCGAAACTCAGCTTTATTTACACTATTTTGAGATATAAAATGATATTTTTGGGTCGAGCACCCCGTTTTACTGATAGACCGAGTGGCTTTTGAGAGCTTCTGACTGAGTGAGGCCGAGGGCCTGATTGTGAGGATATGATATGCTCCGAGATGGCTTGATATTAGCGCTTGGGATGTAGGAGCCCCTCCGGAGTCTGTACACACCCCCAATGAGTGCAGGTACCTACGGAGTGCGAGTGCCGAGTGACGAGTGATGCATGAGTGACTGTGAGGTTGCCCGAGGGGTTGATTATAAGTGACTGTGAGGTATGCCTGAGGGGCTAATTTTGAGTGATGTTACGCCCGAGAGGCAGTTTCTGATACATGTTTTGCCCGAGAGGCTACTTATGATTCATTTTATTTTTACACTAAACTTCTTGGACATTTTTTTGAAATATTTGGAAATTACACTTTTCAAAGGAGTTTTACTGAAATTGGCTTTTTCAGCGTGATGATTTAACGTATTCATTGTTGGAAAGAAAGACTATGCTTATTGTGGAATGATGATTTGACTTTATGTGTTTCTTACTGCTCAGTCCTGATTTATTTTCATTACTACTGAGTTGGCGTACTCACATTACTCCCTGCACCTTGTGTGCAGATCCAGGTGCTAGGGCAGAGAGAGCTGTGTATCTGTTCCAGAAACTTCTCGGAGATTTTGCGAGGTAGATGCCCGCGTCCGCAGCCCTTCTCTCTCTGCTTACTATTATAAATTTTATTTCATAGAGTTGTATATTTTTTGTAAATGCTCATGACTAGTGACTTCGGGATCTCGGGGTTGTATTTAATATTAGGTGTAGCTTTATCTATTTTAAAATGATTAACCGAAACCTTCATGGGATCAGCTTAGTAATGATATAAATGAAAGATTATTTACGATTTGAGTGTGGATTTGGCTGGCCTAGTTCCATGATAGGCGCCATCACGACTACTTTAGATTCGGGGTCGTGACAGATTCCTATAGACATGTTATCTAATAACGCGTAGAAGTAGACATATGAACAGGTAAAGCACTTAAACTCATGCTTCTGATGATAAGACAAGTTGAGCGAGTGTGTGATTCCCTATAGGCATGGTTTCTAGTAGTGCACAGTACATGAAACCAAATAGCATATATGCCATGTTGAACAGAATAGCATCTAGATCACGTAGAACGTATAGGCATATTTTCTACCCTTTTATGCAAGCATTAGAATGTAATCGTTTCCCCAATTTCACTGATTTTCCCAATCTGTTCAGTTTACAAATTATTACAAGCCCAAAGATAAGAGAAGAAATAAACTCAAATGTTACATGATTGAGGTAACTATAGGCCCAACAAATAGAGTAGGCCTAAGAAGGAAATAACCCAGCACTGCCTGGGCCTTTAACAAGCCTACTTCCCATGTGTGTAGCAAACCCAGAACCAAACTCAGCTCAAGCATTAGAGTGTATCAGTTGCACAACCCAAGTCCATATTCGGACTCATATCAAACCTAAATGGAGTCTCACTTACTAAGCAATTATGAGTTAACAACTTAAACAAACAAACACACATAGAAATCACTTAAAGAATTCTGAGCCTACTAACAGCGATAAAGTGACCGAATTGATTAATAGAAAAGTGCATTTGTATTTTAGAAGCTAAAATAACAGGATTGAGTAAACAAAGAACATGCAAACTAGTAGAATCAATAAGGCTTAGCTTCATCATGGAAATTTGATATGGAAATACTGACATTACAGGTTCAATCACTTAGCAGGAGATAGCATATTGAGCAGAAAAAACACATTGAGAGAAAGAGTTAGGAGGAATCAGGTTCTCTGAGGTTATAGGATAAACATATAAGGGTGCACATGTCAAATGAGTTCAGAATAGAGCATTAACCCAAAGGATTTTAAAGCCTAGGAATCCAAGTCATGAATGGTCAGGCAAAGTCATATTCAAGAAATGACAATCAAAGATAAGCCTAATCAAGCTGAGTATAACACAAGGATATGGTAGGAAGACATATTATCTTACAGGAAAACATAGAAAATAAACCAGCCTACCATGCATGATCATAGAATCTATATGTATTGGGATTCAAATAGAACACAAGCAATACCAATGAATGCAGGAGTGATCAAACACCAGAACAAAGCAACATGTTTGGTTAAAAGCATTGCGACATCAAATGTAGTTCATATAGGCAAGTAGAAACATGATCGCATAAAGGAAAATGTTTATTCAGGTAAATTCAGTGGTGTGAGTTAGTTATCATAATAGTACAGGACAAGGCAAGAAGACAAACTTAGAATAAGCAACAGTAACAAAGCATTCAAACACATAAAGTTGCAGGCAGGCTTAAGAAGACAGAATCAAGGTAACAAATAGGTAAGTTGAACCACTAGAAGATATAGAACCTTAAGAAGAGCTTCAATACATTTAATGGCATGTGATTCATACAAATTCTTCGAAACATAGGTATGTAGAACAGGAATACAAACAGAAAAAAAATGAAATTTACAAGAGTCATAGATACATACCAGTTATAGAAGAACAAGTAAATAAAGGGAGTAGTTTCAGCAACACTTTAGTGCTAATAGAAACGAATAATAGAGCCCAGGAATCTCAGTGTCAGAGTTCCCAAGGGTTTCGAGTGAACCCCGGGCAGTGCTCACACTGAGAGCGGTTCGAGAATAGAATACCGGTGGCCTTGGCTTTCAGCCGGCCAGGAGCCAAAGTTCAAGACAAAAGAATGAGAAAAAAAGAGAGAAATACTTTTGAATTCAGTGAATCCGGTCCCCCAAAAAGGAATTGGGGAGGGAATTTTATAGTATTAGAAATTGAACAAACAAACAAGAAAATATAATCAATCGAACACAAAATAAGAAAAGATAATCAATCGAACATAAACAAGGAAAGAAAAACATGCAGAAATCAATTTAGAATCGGATTAGGAGAAAATTTAGGTAAACCCTAGTTCATGATGGAGAACCAAATAGTTAAAAAATCTCACTAAATCGGTACCATATAACCTGGTGCTGACTGTATCAAGTCAACAACATCGCAATAATACAGAAGAATGAATGCATGTTGATGAACTTCCATAAATAAATTAGTACCAAACACATTGTAATGCTTAGGAGATAGTAAGACTCTTCGTGTGTGTAAGAAAGGAAAGGAAACATGGAATATTTCCATGTGATATCCGATTGGGATTGTGATTTGAATGAGGCCACTAGGGTTTGCGAAGTGAAGGGAGGTTTTGAGAGAATATAGAGGTGGCTGCTGAGGGGAAATGGGATTAGGGTTTGAGTGATGGGATATAAGGAAAGAGGTTGGTTTATTATGGGTCGTTGATCATTTGAGATCAACGGCCAAGATCAAAAGGGGAGCAAGGCGGGTCGTTTAAACGTGTCCCGACTGGGTTGGTCACAGGGGTCATTTGGGTTGGGCCTAACATTATTAAGCCAAGGGTTTTGGGGTATTTGGGATGCCCATTGGGTCCGAAAATTGGCTTGGGGATTGGGCTATAAATTAAATACACGAAAATTATATAAAAATGACTAAAAAGGTAATTAACAAATAATTTAAATATTACTTGTGTAATAAAGTGATAGAAAATAATAAACTATCATTAAAAAATAAAAATACTATTTTGGCACAAATAATTTAATAAAAAATGTAATTATGCATGCATATGAACTATTATTGCAAAATTGTATAAATAGCTTAGAAATACAAATATAATTATGTAAAATGAAGTAAAAATATGATCAAACACATATGCGTGTGCAAATGATAAATTTGAATGATTAAGTCATCACAAAAAAAATAAAATAAATAATTAGGTAATTTAAATGCAAGTAAATAATTTTAAAGCTCTTAAAATCATGGAAAAATTATAAAAATATCTGTTTAAATCTTGTAACTTAAGTATTGATGCAAAATGACATTTTTAAAGTATATATACTTATTTGAGAATATGAGGGCAAAATAGGCAACAACTACATCATGAGATCAATTTATCAATTAGAATGTAGACCAAGTGATAAAAAAATCATTTAAGGCATGTATGGATAGACTAATACAAGTAAGAATAGATTGACTATGAGAATTTAGATCATGATATGACGATTAAATTAAGACATGGAAGGAGTGTAAGTAGCATAAGCTGGTCAAATACCACGTACTACCCGTGTAGCCACTCGTCACCTTGCGTACACGGATTTCACATAGCACAAATGAATCAATCAATACTAATCCTAAGGGATAGTTTCCCCAAGCAAAGTTAGATAAGACACTTACCTCAATTAGGCCAATTCAACACTCATAAATAGCTTTTCCCTTAAGATCTGCCTCCACACGACTCAAATATAACCAAAATTGACTTAATATCATCAAACAATGCTAGGGAAATCAATTACAATAGATAAAGCAAAGATCTTTACACCTTTTTCAAAAAGTCAATAAAAGTCAACTCGGGGGCCCACCCAGTCAAATCCCGGGTCCAATGGTAGTTTCTGACTATCCATGATCCCACGAGTTCATATATGTGATTAGTTTCAAAATCCAAGTCAAAATAGACTCTCAAAACTCATTTTCTTCTTTTTCAAAAACTTAACATAGTTTCATAAATTTTAACTTTTTTCACATGATTTTGATATTAAAATCTATTATATGTTGATGGAATATGATTAGGAATAGATTAGAATCACTTAACCAAGGTTTGTAGGGGAAAATCCCTACTCCAAATAGCCTCCTACCGAGTCTAGGATTAAAAATGAGAGAAGGTGTTCACAAATCCCGTCTCCCAGCCCTCTAACCAGCTGCAGATGACGCATTTGCGATACAAAGTTCGCATTTGTGAACCCTTGAAATTGTGGACCAGGGCTCGCATTTGCGAACCTTGACAACCTCATATAACCTCGCAATTGCGAGAACGGGCTTCGGAATTGCGAATTGGCCTTCATCACAAAAGTGTAAGTTTGTTTGCAAATGCGAACAATTCTAAAATCATGCTGCCTTTGCAAATGCGAAAGGGAAGTCTCAATTGCGACAACTGACCCCCTACTGTCACTTTCGCAATTGCGAAGCTGGTGCTCGCAATTACGACAACGGAGCACCAGCACACCAACATTTTATTTTAAGTTCAAAACCACTCTGATATATGTCAGGAACTTATCCGAGCCCTCGGGGCTCCAAACTAAACATCCACACTAGTCTAAAATATCATATGAACTTACTCGCGCAATCAAAACACAAAAATAACATCTAAAACTACGAATTGAACACTAAAATGCATGAATTTAAAAGTAAAGTTCAAGAATTTCTAAAGTTACAAGTAAACGTAGAAATCCTATCACATCAACACCAAATGACACAAAATTTTGCATAAAAGTTCTATATACCATAACAGACCTATTACAAGTCCCAAAATAAAATTTCGAGCTCGATAGCTAAAAGTCAACCTACTGCTACGACCCATCCAGTCATTTTGAGGATTTCTGCCCCGATCCCCTATTTATTGCTTCATATATGTTGTATAATTGTTACATGATTTTCCGTGGGTGTTTGGTTTTGGTTTCGGGTGAGTTTCGGAGTAAATTGGGACACATAGTCTCTAAGTTGAAGGGTTAAGTCAAATGAGTTGATCGTAGTTTGATTTTTGTGTAGACGACTATGGAATGGAGTTTTTATGGTTCCAATAGCTCTGTATGGTTATTTTGGACTTAGGAGCGTATCTGGATGTTGATTTGGAGGTTCGTAGGTCGTTTTGAGTTGAATTGGCAAAAATTAAAAAGTTCAAGGTTGAGAAGTTTGACAGGGAGTTGACTTTATTGATATCGGGGTTTGATTTTGATTCCGGAAGTTTGGATAAGTCTGTCATGTCATTTATGACTTGTGTAAAATTGAGGTTAATCAGAGTTTTTTGGTATGTTTCTGCGTTAGTTTTGGAAGTCGGATATTCATAATTTCAATAGAATTGAGTTGCGATTCATTTAATCGATATTGTTTGATGTGATTTTTCGCCTTGAGTAGGTCCGTTATGTGTTTTGGAACTTGTTGGTATATTTGGACGGGGCCCAGGTTGTGATTCGGAAAATAATTTTGGACATGATGCATTGCTGAACTTATGCAGTGTCTGGTGCAATTGCACCCGCGCATTTTGGGTCGTAGGTGCGGCATCATAGAAGTAGCCTTCGAGCCGTAGAAGCGAGTTTGGACTTGCCCAGCTGGGACCGCATGTGCGATCATTTATCCACAGAAGCGGTCAAGCACGTGTGAAGGGGGCATCGCAGGAGCGCACAAGCCAGCCAGAGGTCATAGAAGCATGGTCACAAGTGCGCTTGGGTGTCCGTAGAAGCGCATTCTCAAAACTTAAGTTATGGCCGAAGCAACGATGGCATCTCCACAAGTGCCGAGCCGCAGAAGCGGCTGTTGGCCCATGAAAGAGAAATCGGTGGGCAGAAATAGAGGGCTTCGAGGGTTTGATTTTATTATCATCTTTTGGACCTAGAGAGCTCTGTTTGTGGCGATGTTATGAGGGTTTTTCTAGGAAATCATTGGGGTGCATGATTCTAACTCGGATTTGACTATATTTTATGAATCCGTTGTTATTTTCATCATTTAATTCGTGATTTGAGTTGAAAATTTGGGGAAATATTTTTGAAAACTTCTTAAACTAAATTTTGGGTATTTGAATGGCGATTTGAGGTCAGATTTTAGTAATTCCTGTATGGTTGGACTCGTTATCGAATAGGTGTTTGGATTTTGTAATTTTGGCCAGGTTCTGAGATGCGGGCCCGGGTTTACTTTTTTAGTTGACCTTTTATTTCTCTTTCAAGAATGCAACTTTATTGTTCGAAATAGCTTCCTATAGGTTATATTTATGGTTTGAAGTTGTTTTGGCTAGATTCGAGCCGTTCGAGGTTGGATAATCGAGGGAAAGGCTTACTAGTGGATTGAGTAGCGTGTTTTGTGTTCAGTGTCTTGCCTAACTTTGTGTGAGAGAATTAACCCTTAGAATTGGTGTTGTCTTGTGTTAATTGTGGTGTGTGGAAGTCGTGCACGCAGGGTGACGAGTGTGTACACGAGCTAAATATTGTAATTGACCGGTTCTAGCTATGTAGATTCTTTTCATGCCTTTAATTGAGTTACCATTTTATGATATATTCATCATCTTTAGTCTAACTTCACATGCTTTACTAGCCTTAGCTCTTACTTGTTATTTTCCTTTACATGGATTGTTTAATCGTTGAGTCCCTTACTTGAAATTGTTATTCTTGGAATATCTTGTTGTTGGAATTGATATAGAGTTATAAAAGTTGTGGTTCACATTGAGGCAAAGTTGTAAAGTTGTGAAATACAATTCTTGTTGAGTTATTCACTTTCGGTTGTTGTTGTAAGGCTCTTGTGTATATTGTGGTTGAGCCATGGGCTATTTATTGTGGAAGCACCATTATTGTTAACTTGTTTGGCAAGTTGTGATATTGGGCACTTGAGGTGCGATTTGTGATATGTTGTGATATTGATACGCATGCAGTGGTATAAGGATTTAGGCTCGAAATGCATGCGGTGAGATAAGGTGTGCTTGATACGCGTGTTGCTTGTAGGGAAGTTACTTAAAGCCACGCGGTGTGATAAGGTGGGATAAAACGCGGGCTATTTTTTGAAAAAATAAATTTGAAAATTAAATACAAGGCTCCCGCGGTGATATAAGGAAAAATTGTGAATTGTTTTGTGATTTGAGACTGTGAGGAGGTACCTCTAGTGATTCTTGTTGATGCTTTTCTATTACTTCACTTATGTTTTGGTTGCTTGTTTCCTTGGCATATCATTCATTGTTCTCTTCTGTGATGCATTATTTGCCTTAGTTCAGTGTAGCTAATGCTGGTATATTTCTTTATTGTTTCATTTCCATTGTCGTCATTATTACAGTGTTATATGTTTGTTTAGTTTCTTATTTATTCTAGTAGGGCCTTGGCCAGACCTCGTCACTACTCTACTAAGGTTAGGCTTGGCACCTACTGGGTACCGTTGTGTTGTGCTCATGCTATGCTTCTACACATATTTTTGTGCAGATCTAGGTACCTCCTACTAGTCTAGGCACCAGTGATATGAGCTCAACTTTGGAAACTTCAAGGTATACCTGCCGGCTTTCATAGGCCTCGAAGTTACCCTCTATCTAGTCTACTACATTTTCTTTCCTTTTAGAGACACACTATTGTATAGGGAGGATCAATACTTACTCGTAGAGCTTGTGACTTGTTATCATAAAATTTTGGGAAGTTTGTTTATGTTGAGTTGCGAAGTTTTCTTTATAATAGTTGTTGAGTATTTGAGAGGTTTATCGATATTTCAGTTATATTCTGCATGTATGTTAGGCTTATCTAGTCTTAGAGAATAGGTGCCATCACGACATTTAATGGGTGGAAATTGAGGTCGTGGCAAGTTGGCATCAGAGCTCTAGATTCATAGGTGTTATGATCCACAAGCAGGTTTAATAGAGTCTCGCGGATCGATACAGAGATGTCTGTACATATCTTCGAGATGCTATGGAATTGTTCGGAAATACTTCATTTATTTGATTCCTTATCGTGCGAATTAGTTTACTTCGAAATTCCAAATCATTGTCTTTCTATTCTCTCACATACGGTGATGACACGCACGACTGGATTTGATTATCAAACACATGCGCCCCCTACTAGAGCTACGAGAGGCCAAGGCCGGGGTGGAGGCCGAGGACAGGCACGTGGTGAAGCTAGAGCACCTGCCCCACCTGCGACAGATGAGCCACTAGTAGCTCCAGTTGTGGGGAAGGCACATGAGATGCTTGTTACTACCCTGCACTTCAGGAGACCCTCGCCCAGGTTTTGAGCATGTTTAGCACTCTAGCTCAGGCGGGGTTGATTCCACTTCCACTTTCCACATCTCATGTTGGGGGAGGAGCATAGACTCTTGCAGCCCGCACCCAGAGTAATAGGTCTAGGTTCACCAGGTCCCGGAGGTCATACCAGTGCAGCCAATTATCCTAGTTCAGCCCAAGGTTAGGGTAGCAACATCTGAGAGGGAGCAGCTTAGGCTCGAGATGTTCCAGAAGTACCACCCCCTACTTTTAGTGGCTTAGCTTAGAAGATTCACATAGTTTTCTTGAGGAGTGCCACCACATCCTCCGTACTATGGGTATTGTGGTGTCGAGTGGGGTTGCTTTCACTATGTTCCATCTTAAGGGAGCGGTATATCAGTGGTGGCAAGCGTACGATTTGGGTAGCCCAGCCAAGGCGGCTTCACTCTCACATGGGCTCATTTCTCATATATGTTCATGAGAGAGTTTGTTTCCCAGAGCCTTAGATATGCACGGCGCATGGAGTTTGAATAGTTTCTCCAGGATGCTATGACTGTGTCGGAGTATGCTGTTAAGTTCAATGAGTTGTCAAGACATGCACCAGCTTTAGACTCCATAATCAGAGAGTGAGTCTGTCGTTTTATCGAGGGGCTCAACCATGGTATAAGATTCAGCGTGGCTTGAGAGTTGGATACAGATACCCCATACCAACTGGTGGTGCAGATCGCTCAGAGATTAGAAGGTTTGTAGGGCCGGGAGAGAGAGGATTGGGAGGCCAAGAGGCCTCGAGATTCTGGAACATATAGTGCTACTCGTGCCCCAATTGCAGCCCATCATGGTAGAGTCTATGTAGTCCATCCCGTTCATTCAGCACTTCCAGCTTCCAGTGGTATTCTGGCTACTCCTAGGTCTCAGGTTGCCCATTATGCATCCCCACTATCTATTGGACCTCATGCACGAGGTGGTCATCCCAACCGACCAGACCCGAGCCAGTTTGAGCATCCACGTCCTCCAAAATATTGTTTTAAGTGTGGTGATACTCGTCATATGGTGAGGGATTTCCTGAGGAGGGGTCTACCTCCACAGACTACTCAGGCTCTACGTATTCCACAGGGTCCTCAGACTTCTCAAGCCTTGGTTACCGCACCAGTTGCCACTCCACCTGCACAACTAGCTAGAGGTGGAGGCCGGGCGGGTAGGGGTTTCCCTATAGGCCCGAGGCATGCCATATGTTATGCTTTCCTGACTAGGACATAGGCAGGTGCATCTGACTCATTTATCACAGGTATTTTTACGATTTTCCCTAGAGATACATCAGTCTTATTTGATCCAGGCTCCACTTATTCCTATATATCATCTTAGTGTGCTCTGTATTTGGGTATATCCCGTGATACTTTGAGTTCTCATGTCTAAGTGTCCACGCTTGTGGGAGATTCTATTGTCGTTGACCATGTGTATCGGTCATGTTTAGTTGTTCTTGGTAGTTTTGAGATCAGATTTGATCTATTGTTACTCAATATGTTAGATTTTTGATGTTATTTTGGGCATGGACTGGTTGTCGCCATATCGTGCTATTCTTGATTGTCACGCCAAGACGGTGATGTGGGCTATGCCAAGTTTGCCGCAGTTGGAGTGGAAGGGTACCTTGGATTATGTTCCTAGCAGGGTGTGTCTTTCCTTAAAGCACATCAGATGGTTGGCAAGGGGTGTGAGGCACATCTAGCCTTTGTGAGAGATGTCAATGTTGATACTCCTACCGTAGATTCACTTACAGTAGTGAGGGACTATCCAGATGTATTTCCGGTGGATCTTCAAGGAATGCTAATCAAGATATCGATTTTGGTATTACCTTATTGTCGGGCACTCATCCCATTTTTCTTCCACGATATCGTATGGTCCCAACAGAGTTAAAGGAGTTAAGGGAGCAGTAACAAGAGTTGCTTGATAAGGGCTTCATTCAGCCCTTTGTCACCTTAGGGTGATACGACCTTTGTTTGTAAAGAAGAAGGATGGTTCTATGCACATGTGTATTGATTATCAGCACGTTAACAAGGTTATGTTGAAGAATAGGTATCCATTTCCACGTATTGATGATAAATTTGATAAGGTACAGGGTGCCAGAATGTTCTAAAAGATTGATTTGCGGTAAGGCTATCACTAGCTAAAGATTAGGGATCCAGATATTCCGAAGACTGCCTTCAGGACTCAGTACGATCATCACGAGTTTCTTGTGATGTCATTTGGGCTGACCAACGCCCCAATAGCTTTCACGCACTTAATAAACAATGTATTCCAGCCCTATCTTGACTCATTCATCATTGTGTTTATTGATGTCATTTTGGTGTTCTCTCGGAGATGGGAGGATCATGAGAAGCACCTGAGGATCGTGCTTTAGACCTTGAGAGAAAAGAAGTTGTGTGCAAAATTTTAAAAGTCTGAATTCTGGCCTAGACCATCTTCAGCGACTAAGATCCAGAGTTCTCTGTGTTTGGCAGGGTAATATCGTCGTATCGTAGAGGGTTTCTCATCTATTGTTGCACGTATGACCAGATTGGCCCAGAAAGTTGCTTCGTTCAGGTGAACCAAGGAGTGTGAGGAGATATTTCAAAGGCTCATGACTACTTTGACTACAGTATGTGTTGGTGTTGCATACAGGTTCAACTCTTACATAATTTACGGTGATGCGTCACGTGTTGGCCTCGACACGGTGTTGATGCAAGATGGTAGGGATATTGCCTGCGCGTCTAGACAGCTGAAGGTCCTTTAGAAGAGTTATCTTGTCCACGACCTTGAGTTACCAACTATTTTTCATGCATTGAAGATATGGAGTCACTATTTGTAGGTGTTCCTTGTGAGGTCTATACCGACCACTGAAGTCTACAACATCTGTTCAAATAGAAAGTTCTTAACTTGTGGAAGCTGAGGTGGTTAGGGTTTCTTAAGGATTATGATATCACCATTTTGTATCATCCCGGAAAGGCCAATGTTGTGTTCGATTACTTGAGTCATAAGGCAGAGAGCTTGGGCATTTTAGCATATCTGCCGACAGTGGAGAGGCTATTAGTATTGGATGTTCAGGCCTTGGCTAACTAGTTTGTTAGATTGAATGTTTTGCAGCCGAGTCGAGTTTTAGCCTGCGTGGTTTCTCGGTCTTCTCTATATGATGTATCAGAGAGGTTCGGCATGAAGACCTCCATTTTCTTGTACTCAAGGACAAGGTTCAGGATGACGATGCCAAGGAGGTTATTATTGGGGATGACAGTGTGTTACGTATACAAGGTCGACTATGTGTGTCTAATTTAGATGGTTTGCGTAAATTGATTCTACAGGAGGCCCACAGTTTGATGTACTCCATTCATCCGGAAGGCGCTAAGATGCATTAGGACTTGAGGCAACACTGTTGTTGGAGGAGGATGAAGAAAGACATAATGGAGTATGTAGATCGGTGCCTAAATTGTCAGCAAGTGGAGTATGAGCATCAACGGCCAGGTAGGTTGCTTCATAGGCTTGAGATTCCCGAGTAGAAATGGGAGCGATTCACCATGTATTTTATTGTTGGGCTCCCACAGACTCAGAAGAAGTTTGATGCAATATCAGTGATTGTTGATAGGTTGACCAAGTCGGCACATTTCTTATTGGTGACTACTCATTCTTCAGAAAAGATGGCTCAGGTCTATATTCGCGAGATTGTCCGACTTCATGGCTTGCCACTATCTATCATTTATGACCGGGATACGCAGTTTACATCATGATTCTAGAAGGCCGTATAAAAATAATTCGGGCACACGGGTTGAGTTGAGTATAACCTTTCACTCTTAGACAGATGGACAATCTGAGCGCACTATTAAGATATTGAAGGATATGCTTCGTGCCTGTGTGACAGAGTTCGGGGATTCTTGGGATTAGTTCTTTCCACTTGTATAGTTTTCCTACAACAACAGCTACCAATCAAGAATTCAGATGGCTCCCCATGAGGCCTTGTATTGGAGGCGATGTCGGTCTCCGGTGGGTTGGTTTGAGTCGTGAGAGGCTAGGTTGTTGGGTACTGACTTGGTTCATGATGCTTTGGAAAATGTTAAATTGATTCAAGATCGGCTTCACACAGCCCAATCTACACAAAAGAGTTATGCGGATTGGAAGGTTCGTGATGTTGTATTTATGGTTGGGGAGCAAGTCTTTCTCCGGGTTTCTCCCATGAAGGATCGAGAGGAAGGGCAAGTTGAGCCCTAGGTATATCGGTCCTTTGAGATTCCTGAGAGGATTGGATAGATGGCCTACAAGCTTGCACTACCACCTAGTCTAGCTGCAGTTCATCCAGTATTCCATGTCTCCATGCTCCTGAAGTATCACGATGATTCGTCCCATGTGTTAGACATCAACTAAGTCCAATTGGACAAGAATTTGTCTTATGTTGAGGAGCTGATCGCCATTTTGGACTGGCAAGTCCAAAATTTGAGGTCGAAGAACATTACTTCAGTGAAGGTTCAGTGGAGGGTCAACCATTTGAGGAGGCGACTTGGGATACCGAACATGATATGCGTAGACGATATCCTCATCTTTTCACTACTTAGGTATGTCTCTATACTCGTTTGAGGATGAACATTTGTTTTAATGGGGGAGGATGTAACGACCAGGCCGGTCGTTTTGAGTATTTTAGTCCTGATCCCCTATTTATTGCCTCCTCTATGTCATATTTTACGGGGGTGTTTGGTTTTTGTTTTGGGTGAGTTTCGGAGTGAAATGGGACACATAATCTCTAAGTTGGAGGCTTAAGTAGAAAGAGTTGACAGTAGTTTTACTTTTATGTAGATGACTACCGGATAAATTTTTGACTGTTCTAGTGGCTCCGTATGGTTATTTTGGACTTAGGAGCGTGTTCGTATGTTGATTTGGAGGTCTGTAGGTCATTTTGGCTTGAATTGACGAAAGTTAGAAAGTTGAAGGTTTCGAATGTTGAAACATTTGACCAGGAGTTTACCTTATTTATATCGGTGTCAGATTGTGATTTCGAGAGTTGGGATAGGACCGTAATGTCATGTATGAATTGTGTGAAAAATTTGAGTTCAATCAGAGTTGTTTTGGTATGTTTCGACGTTTGTTTTGGAAGTAGGGTGTTCATAATTTCAATAGGCTTGAATTGGGTTGCGTTTTGTTGAATCGATGTTGTTTGATGTGATATTTAGCCTTGAGTATGTCCGTTATGTGTTTTGGAACTTATTGATATATTCGTATGGGGTCCCCGGGTGTGATTTAGAATGAATCCGGAACAATTTTAGACTTGATGCATTGTGGAACTTATGTTGTGTTTGGTGCAATCGTAGAAGCGAGTTTGGACTTTCCCAGCCTTCAAGCCGCAGAAGCAGTAGAAGCAGCCTTCAAGCTGCAGAAGCGAGTTTGGACTTTCCCAGCTGGGACTAGAGATGTGGTCATTTATCCGCAGAAGTGGGTGCGCAGGTGCGGAAGGGGCGTCACAAGAGCGAAATCGTGTGTGCTGGGGAAGGACCGCATGTGCGGTCGAAGCTCCACAGGTGTGGGCTCGCAGAATCAACCCACATGTCGCAGAAGCGTGGGCGCAGGTGCACTAGGGTGTCCGCATAAGCACCTTACCAGGACATAAGGTATGGCCGCACCTGCGATGGCATTTCCGTAGGTGCAAAGACGCAGAAGCGGTTGTTGGACCGCAAAAGCGAAATCACTGGCAGAAATAGAGGGCTTCAAAGGTTTGGTTTCATTTGCATCTTTTGGACCTCGAGATTTTTTTAAGGAAATCATTGGGTTAAGTGATTCTAACCCGGATTTAATTATATTTCATGAATCCATTGTTATTTTCATCATTTAATTAGTGATTTGAATTTGAAATTAGGGGGGAAATTGCGAAAACTTCTTAGACTAATTTTTGGGGATTTTGTAAGGCGATTTGAGGTAAAATTTGAGTAATTAGTGTATGGTTGGACTCATTATTGAATGGGTATTCAGATTTTCTAATTTTGGTTGGGTTTCGAGACGCGGCATGGGGTCACAGTTGACTTTTTATTTCTCTCTAAAGAATAAAAATTTATTGTTTTAAATAGCTTCCTATATTTTATATTTATGGTAAGAGGTTTTTTGGCTAGATTCGAGCCGTTCGGAGTTGGATAATCGAGGGAAAGGCTTACTAGTGGATTGAGTAGCGTGTTTCGAGGTAAGTGTCTTGCCTAACTTTGAGTGAGGGAATTACCCTTAGGATTGGTGTTGTCTTGTGTTAATTGTGATGTGTGGAAGCCGGGTACGCAAGGTGACGAGTGTGTACACGTGTTAAATATGGTAATTGACTGGTTCTAGCTATGTAGATTCTTTTCATGCCTTTAATTGAGTTACCATAATATGTTATATTCGTCATCTTTAGTCTAACTACACATGGTTTACTTGCCTTAACTTTTACTTGTTATTTCCTTTACATTCCTAGTTGAGATTATTGTTTCATCTATTCCTTATTCGTAACTTAACTGTTGAGTTCCTTACTTGAGATTGTTATTCTTGGAATATCTTGTTTTGGGAATCGGTATTGAGTTATAAAGGTCATGATTCACTTTGAGGCGAAGTTATAAAGTTGTGAAATACCATTCATGTTGAGTTATTCACTTTCGGTTGCTGTTGTGAGACTCTTGTGCATATTGTGGTAGAGCCATGGGATATTTATTGTGGAAACACCATTTTTGTTGACTTTTTTAGCAAGTTGTGATATTGGGCACTTGAGGTGCGATTTTTGATACTTTGTAATATTGAACGCTTACAGTGGTATAAGAATTTGGGGTTGAAACGCAGGCGGTGAGATAAGGTGGGCTTGATACGCGTGTTGCTAGTAAGGGAACTACTTGAATCCACGCGGTATGATAAGGTACGCTAAAATGCGGGAAGCTATTTAAGGAAATATGATTATCAAAACTAAATGCAAGGCTCCCGTGGTGATATAGATTGTGAATTGTTTAGTGATTTGAGACTACGAGGCGGTACCTCAGTAGTGATGCTTGTTGATACTTTTCTACTACTTCACTTGTGTTTTGGTTGCTTGTTTACTTGGCATATCATTCTTTGTTTTCTTCTGTGATGCATTATTTGTGTTAGTTCAGTGTATCTAATCTTGGTATATTTCTTTATTATTTCATTTCTATTGTCGTCATTATTACACTGTTATATACCTGTTTAGTTTCTTATTTATTCCAGTAGGGCCTTGACCTGTCCTCGTCACTACTCTACTGAGGTTAGGCTTAGCACTTACTGGGTACCATTGTGGTGTACTCATAGTACGCTTCTGCACATATTTTTGTGCAGATCCATGTACCTTCTATCAGTCCAGGCACCAGTGAGACGAGCTTAGCTTCAGAGACTTCAAGGTATACCTGTCGGCGTCCACAGGCCTCAAAGTCACCCTCTATCTAGTCTACTTCATTTTGTTTCCCTTTATAGACACACTGTTGTATAGGGATGATCAGTACTTACTCTTAGAGCTTGTGACTTGTTATCACCAAATTTTGGGAAGTTTGTTTATGTTGAGTTGTGAAGTTTTCTTTATAATACTTGTTGAATATTTGAGAGTTTTATCGATATTTCAGTTATACTCTGCATGTATGTTAGGTTTACCTAGTCTTAGAGACTAGGTGACATCACGACATCCTACGGAAGAAATTGGGATCGTGACACATAGGGTCAAACTTTTAAACTTCAAATTGTCAAATTTCGGCAAATCAACATAAATCAACCTACGGACTTCCATAATCACTTCAGGCATATGCCAAAGTTTGAAATCACGATACGAAGCTATTGGAGCCATAAAAATACAATTCCTAGGTCGTTTTCACAAATGTCAAAGTTTTGTCAACATTACTAATTCAAACTTCTAAGTCAAGAATCGAAGGGTCCAAATCAACTCGAACGCATCCCCGGAACAAAACTAACCAACCCCGCAAGTCATAAAATCATAAACACACATGTGTGAAACATAAAAAGGGGGTATTAGGACAAAATTACACAAAACAACTGATCAGGTCGTTACACACATGGCCTAACTATTTATGCAATAACATGCCATTTATTCTATTAACTACTTATGCAGAAGTAATACCATTGACTCCTAACTTCCCTTGGCAGTTGTCTTGAGTGACCAGATCTAACACATCTAGATCATGCTCCAGTCTACCAATCCCCTTCAACTTCCCACTGCATATGTCCTGAAATACAGAACAATCAAGAAAGAAGTAGATGAATAACCATGCATCCTTGGTAAGTTTTGATACTGATAGCAAGTTATATCTAAACTCAAGAACATAGAGCACATTCTTAATAAGAAAGTTATCTAGATACTGGAGGAGCCTAGTGTGAGTAATGACACTTGTTTCACCATTAGGAAGTTTCACTCTTCTCATATCTATCTTAAAAAGTGCCACAAATTCATTGTACACATCCGAGGTATAGACCACGTGTTTAGTTGCTCTTGAGTCTATAATCTATCTATTCTTTTTAATTTTCCTCAAAAGTCAAATACGTATATACCTGCCACTTTTGCATGAATAATTGTCTCAACAAATAAGGTACAATTATTAAGCATTTGAAGTAACTGCTGCTATTTTTCCTCTATGAAAAGTTCCCTGGAGTGTTGACTTCTTTGTGCACTTTTTGTTCTTCTGATACTTAACTGACATCAAGTTTCACATTGTGCGCTGCAGTTGTATTTCTACCAAAATTCATCCTTTTTGGTTTGTAATCCGCAGGATAACCTACTAGTTTGTAGCAAACATCTTTGTTGTGACCTTTAAATTTGCAGTAATCACAATAATATTGAGACTTCTGTCTGTACATGAAAAGAGCCCCCTATCTTGTGTTGTAATTCATTTGATTGACTCTGGTACATGTGTTGTAAGGAATTGCACCACCAATTTGTCATGTGTTTTAAGCCATGGCATGAGCCCATATAATGTAGTTACACCAGCTGCCCTAGCTCGTTGACTTTCATTTTGTACAACTATTCCATAGGCTACACTGATAGTAGGTGTGGGTATCATCATCATTATCTGGCCATTTGCTTGTGCAAATGATCCATTTAAGCCACTTAGAAATTGAACCAACCCCTTATTACTAAATGTGTTCAATGAATACTTTTGATTTTGGGCAATGGTAGGATGGTGTAGGTGTCATAGCATCATATTCTTCCCACTAATTTTTCAAATTTGAGAAACGGGTGGAAATTCGTGCTAGTCCTTACTTCAGGGCAACGATCTCCTGATGTAGATTGTAGATTCGTGAAATGTTCCTCTTATCAAACTTCTCCTTTAGGTCATTCCAAACATTGATGCAGAAGATGCGTAAACAACACTGCTATAGAGTTCCTTTATTACAATATTCATGATCCATGGGAGAACAAAAGCATTGCATATTCCCCATTGATCATGTAGATCCTTCTTAAATTTTCCTTTTTCGCATGTTCAATCAATGAAACCTGTTTCTTTTCTTAACGAAGAGTGCAATTCATAGATCGACACCACAAATTGTAGTGCTCAGTACGTAGGAGTTTGAATTCAATCAAATGCTCGCCTGGCGAAGTATAAGGTTACAAATACAATGAACTCATCACTCTTTCTTTCTCCAATGACCATCGCAGCTCTGAATTGAATACCCTTATTCTCGAACTGTGTACGTAGGAATCGATAAACAATCAAAATTAAAGAAACAAAGTCTATAGCAACACTTAATCATTGGATCTGATACCATATTGAGTTTAAGAGATCGAAATGCAATGAGAAGAATCCCGAAACTTGAGAGGAACAAAGATCAGTCGCAGAGAGAAAAATGCTTCTTCATTTCTATATAAAATTGAAAAAGATACTTCATGAATACATTGATCACCAACTACTTGTATTTATATTGCTAGCTAGCTCTATACTTTATTCACCTTAGCTACATATACACATCACTACTACATACACCTAAACTAACTGACTAGTAGTAAGTTAGTTACAACTTAGGTTCTATACATTTTAGTCACTGAACTTTCCATCACTTCACGTTGGCTCAATAAGTAGGAGCAAGCAAATACAAGTATATCTTCACAAAGAATTACAGTCTAGATGTCCCACTATGATATTTGTTGCTCAGTAATGGTGATTAATTAACTAGCACACATTACACTATATCAAAGAAAGAAAAAAATAACATAAGAATTTAATGAGGTTCAACCAAGCCTACATTGTCAGAGCAAAAGCAGAAAAAAAATATCTACTTTTAAATAGAATAAAGGTACCAAAATCCTAATAACAACCACATTTATGTATCTCAAGTATTTCTCAAACTACAGGTCAATGGGCCTCAAAATACAAGAAAACAGAACAGTATTGTATTTGCAATATGTGATGACCTGATAGGTTATTTTGAGTATTAGCTCTAATTTTCGTGTTCCGATGCCTCTATTAGCTACATTTGATTTTTCTTGATTTACATGTGTGGCTGGTGTCTTTTCCAATGAGTTTTACGTAAAATTCTGAAGAAAATATAATTTTTGGCTTTAAAAACTACTTGAGTTGACTACGGTCAACATTTTGTATAAATAATGCCAAATCAGTTATTTTACAATTCCAGTAGGTCCGTATTATAATTTTGGACTTGGACGTATACCCGGAATTGAATTTCGGAGGTCCCTAGGTTGACTTGACTTGACTTGTTTTTCCGAGAGTAAGTAATTTGAAAGTTTGAAAATTTCCTAGATTTGACCTGTAACGACCCGGCCGGTCATTTTGAGTATTGTAGCCCTGTTCCATCATTTATTGCTTATTTGTATTTGTTTGTTGTTATGTGACTTGATGGGTTCGTTGGTTTTGTTCCGGTGATGTTTTGAAATGAGTTGGAACACTTAGTCTTCGCGAAGACTTCGCGAATGAGAAGGGTACATCGTGAACTCGTACGCCTTTTTTCGTTGTTCTTCACGAACGCGCCAGGTGCTTCACGAACGCGAAGAACACTTGACCCTCAAGTATTAAAATATTCAAAAGTTGGGATTTGAGTCATTTTTCACCATTTTCAAGTTTGAGCTCGGCCGAAGGGTGATTTTGAAGAGTTTTTCATCCCAACATCATCAGTTAGTAAATTTTAACTTGTTTGATACATTTCCATAAATACCCATTGATTTTAACCTTTAATATAGGATTTTTTGTGGCAAAAATTATGGATTTGGGTAGAAATTGGAAATTCTATAAAGGTGAGATTTAGACCTCAACTTAAGGTCGAATTTTGAAACAAATCACATAAACGGGCTCGGGATGAATGGGTCATCGAGTTTTGATCCAAATTTCGGGTTTTGGCCTAGCGAACTCAGGGTTGACTTTTGTTGACTTTTTCTAATTTCATCAAACTTCGAATCTTTTTCCCTCCTGAGTAATTTCTAAAGCTTATTTTGAATTATTTGAACTATATTTTGCTAGATTTGACTAGTTTGGAGGCTAATTCGAAAGGAAAAGGTCACAATTGAGTGTTGATTGGATTCTGTAAAGAGGTAAATGTTGTGTCCAACCTTGACTTGAGGGAATTAGGACTTGTTGAGTTATTTGTTCTGCGAATTATGTAGGAAAGCAGTGTATATGTGAGGTGACGAGTGAAAATGTGTTGTCATGGAATGTAGCATGCAAGATTGGGATATTTTTCTCTATATCTTCATTTATCCCATGTTATTTCTTGTTATATGCTTTAACTATTGCATGTTGTTACTTGACATCTTTGCTACACATGTTACATATTATTTAATTATTACTTGATTTAATTTGTTTATTGTTTGCGCGATTTATGCTTATCTGCTACCTATTTCTACTTGCCTTAATGATATATTTTAACGGTGACATGCCTTACCTGATTTTATGTTTATTATATTATTTGATGAACTTTATTATGGTGTTGCACTTATGTGAGCAATTTAACTTTTTTGTATTGATGAATTAGTAAATTTTGAGATTTCAAGACATTGGATATTCACCGTTTATTCTGTGGTTCTCTACTTAATGTACATTTCACATTCTTTGTGTTGATATTTTGGTAAAATTGTTGTTGAGTTGCTTATGTTACTGATTTGAAAATGTTCGGGGATCGGGTTGCATTTCGAAATGGTATTAAAATGATATGAATGAATAATGATGGATTATGATATGGATAGATGAATATAAGGTGGGATCGGGTTGCGCGCCATAACGGATTTAATATGTTGTAATTGTTTTTTATTGTAGACTTATCCTCAGTATTGTAATATGAAACTTCAGACTTTGTTATTTTGGGGCTATCTAGTAGTTGACTTTCGAGTTCGTTTACATGAGTTTATTACATTATTTCTATTCCTTCTTTTCGGTTATTATTATTTCATACAGGTTATTTGTGAGTGACTTTCCATAGCCAAGTCATTACTTCGTCGAGGTTAGGTGATCACGCTCAACTATGTCTAATAAAAGACTAAGCGGGCGTTGCAAATATAATCTGGGGTATTATGCCCAGAGTCGATCCCACAGGGAGTTAACGTATCAAGCAAGCTGTCAGAATACTAAACTTTCACTTGGTGTTGTTTAAACTATTACAACTGAATGAAAATATTAAAACTAAATATTAACTACAATAAGGTGTAAACAATTGTAATAAAGGTCTAAGGTTATGGTTACTTCTCGGTTACTTCAGATAGCTTGATTAGTTGTCTCTATCAATCATGAACACTCTATCTACCATAAATCTCTCTCAAGTAATATGATAATTTACTAGACGCACTCTCTCAAGTTACGCTAGCTAGATTGCATTACAGTTCACTTTAGATTGCACCGAAGTATCATTATTTCTAATCCAACTTCTAAACCCTCGGTTATGACTTTCGTCTATACTCCGGGAGTGATGTTGTTCAAACAACTACCTAAATATGCACTCTCTCTCAAGTAGATACATAATAAATAGGAACAGCTAATTGAGTGCCCTTCAATCAACTACAACAAGAACGTAGTTGAACAAATAGAGATTAATTAACCAATCAAAACTATATATCACAATAAGTTTATCCCCCAACGGGTTCCACCAAAACCCTAACTTAAGAAACTTAGCTACTCATATTCATAAGAACCAATTCTAAAATAACTTGCATAATTGAATTATAAAATAATAAGTAAAAGCTATGAAAATCAATGTTTGCTTCACTGAGTAGTAATCCACAGGCGTCTCTTGTCTCTAATGGCATCTCCTCTTTTCAAGTTGTGTTTTTGTGTCTATTTATATGTTTGGGACAAACCCTAAAAGTGTAGGAGACTTCTACTCAAACAGGGAAACACTTAAAATCTTCAAAACTCGAATTGGACCAGACCAGGGACCTGGCTTTATGGCCCTAACGCCTAGATAAAGCTAGGCCAGACATAGCGTTATGGCTCTAAGGCCTGGGTAACGCCAGACTAGGCCTGGCCTTAAGGCTCAAACGCCTGGATAAAGCCAGGCCACTCCTCTTCACCCCTTGAGCATATTTTCGACGTATTTGCATCTATTTAGCTCGACTTCCATCAGCAATTTACCTACACATGAAATAGACTCCATTATGCACATAAAAAGTGTATTTTTATCATTAACGCACATAAAATGTAAGACATATAACGTGTTAAACCATGAAATCTAACCACGCATCAATACCCCACACTTAAACATTTGCTTGTCCTCGAGCAATCAAACTACACTCATG
>ML353305.1:6130-54869 GCA_005239505.1 Nicotiana paniculata | reverse complement strand
GCACCTATTTTATACATCGAATGCTGCTAAAACAGTGTGGAAATACTTCACTCAAAGAGCTGGGATTTCAATAGAAAGGTTGACACCACACCAAACTATCACTAAATGCTGGACTGCTCAAGTTATTCCTAGAATCAAGCCAATAATGCAGGCCCTCCCAACATGTATTTTGTGGGAATTGTGGAAGAGGAGAAACAATTTGAAATATGGGGAGGTCGTATCAGTCAGTCGAGTAGTATATCAAGTATCTACAACTTTACAAGCACTGGTACAAGTAAGGAAACCAGGACTAAATGTTCCTCATAGATGGTCTGAATTGATCAATATGCTACAGAAGTACACGCCTAAACTTAAACATGAGAAAGTAATATGGAAACTACCTGAAGAAGGATGGATTAAGGTGAACTGTGATGGGGCAAGCAGAGGGAATCCAGGTAGAAGTGGCATTGGATTTTGTCTTAGGGATGATAGGGGTGATGTCAAGTATGCAGCAGGAAGAGAAATAGAGGAAAGCTAAAATAATGAAGCAGAGGTTAAGGCCATGGTTGAAGCATTGAGAGTGTGCAAGGCGATGAATTATTTGCAGATCTGTTTGCAAACAGATTCGATGTTACTAAAAAACATAATAGAAGGATTGTGGAAACCTCCTTGGACTATCATAGACCAGATTGAGGAGATAATGAAATTTAAAGAGGAACACAACATCAAGGTCTCACACACATATAGAGAAGGAAATAGACTGGCTGATCATTTAGCAAATTATACCCTGGATGTAGAAGATATTGAATGCTATGACTATTGAGAGATAGATGCAATTAGCAGGAGGATATTAAATGAAGACAAGCACCAATGGCCATATCTCAGGATCAAGGTTGCAAGAAACTAAATGAAACAAAGGGAGGAAGTGAAAGGAGCCTGGAAGATAATGGTTATCATAATCAAGAGGAGAGTGTGATGATCTATTTTGGAGCCTTAGCTTGTCAAGTATCAGATGGATATGAACAAATCAGTAATGAGGAGTTCATGGTTGTCCATTTTTACACTAACTTTGTTGTCTGTTTTGCAGGTACAATTTCAGTGCTACTGTCCTCTGAATTGCCAGAATTGGGGATAGCAGTTCTAGCACTCATTCCACTGGAAGGACAGTCAGGATAGGAAATAGCATCGAAGGAAGAAAGAAAAATCACCAGGAAATGATACAATACTTATACCTATCACTCACTACGACTTCCAAGGGTGGTATTAGCACTATGTGCTCATTCCCTGGAAGAAGGAAAGGTGACATGCATAAGTATGTGGAAGCGAAGATGGAAGAAGGATACCTTGTGTACTGCACAACAGTCGTGTTGGAGCAAACACAGATACAGTATAACACAAAAGGTATCAGTTGGTGAAAGATATTAATGCAAAACAAAGAGAATACACATGCCAACTGAATCAAAAATAGTATAACTGGACTGTCCATAAGTTCAGTATGCTTTACTTGGTTTTCCCTAAGGATAACTGGAAACAAACGTGCAAGGTCCAAAACTGGGATGGTTATAAGGCAAACTATGGAGACAGTGAAGCAAGAAGCTGATAGCCACAAAAGGGATCGAATTCAAATAGTTGATATGAAATGCAGATTAACATTCTGGATCTTACTTGAAGCAATGATTATGAACTACACATGGATCGAGCAGCACAGCATGAGTGAGTATCAAGGCAACAAAGTTTACACATTATCTTGGATAGTTCTTATGCAAATTTTAGACAGTAGTGTTCATAGTATTAGTATTTCAGTGTGTAATATCAAGTTTGGGATGTTCAAGCCCAAATTTGATAATAGGATTTATGTAATAGGCATAAATTATGGTTTTGCACCTTGCAAGACGACATGATACTTTATTTTATTTTACTATATATAAATAAAAACTAGCCCTAGGCACTGCCTAGTGGATTGCTTAAAAAAAAGAAGTTTGCTTAAAGAAGGAAGAATACCTCTACATGATTGTATTGTCGCATTCAGGGTTGTTATGAGCGAAGAGGAGCTTTTATTCGAGTTTTACTTGTTTTATAAGGTAATTATATTATATCATTTCTTGGGATTAAGTTCAATTTCATGTTTATGAGGTTGTTTGAAGCAAAATATTACAAGATAACATTGGAATAGCCTAAGATATGACTTCTATTTTGTTGAGTAGTTTTGAGGTGATAAATATGATTGATGATGGATGTAACTTGTGGAAAATAACTTGATTATTATATGGTTTATATTTTTATTCTTGTCCATATTTTTATCAACTGAATTTATGAAATAAACATGTTAAACTTGGAGTTGGAAGTATGTTTGTGCGTGTGTATTTTGAGCTAGGTTTCAGCTAGTTTTTGATGTATTAGCTTGGATGTGTTATTGTTTATGTTAATCCTATTGTTTTGGTTCTGGTTTGAGTTGGATGAAAGTGTAATTTTATGGGGACAATGGTGTCCGTTTTTTTATAAGTGGCCTACGAGCTTAAAAGCATGATTGTAAGTCTTTCTATTTCATTAACTACAAGTTTACTGTCTTAATGTAAACTAAAGTCTTCAAGAATATATGCGTTATGGCCTACTAGATTAGAAGCATGTTTGCAAGTCTTTCTATTTCATTAACTACAAGTTTTACTATCTTAATGTAGACTGAAGTCTTAGAGAATATATGCGTTAAGTGGATAAGTAAACGACAAAGGTATATTAAGGCTCACCCCTTCATTATTTTGGCATGATATATGAATAAACGTAACCATAACAACGTCTATTCAAAAGGAACTTTATTGTTAAGTTAAAGCTTGTGAACCTCATTGTTTTATTGATACAAATATATTTCATGGCTCTTGTTGTCTTTATTTGTCGGGACCACTTCCTGCCCTGATAGCCTTTGAATCATATGTCTTCTTATGACACTTGTTGACTCTACAACAATTAATACAGACATTTTACATAACGATAATCAGAGTTTAACGAACTTGAGTCACTCTGATCAGATCCATAAGGCTCTTCAGAGTCATTGCTTGCATTTCACTTATTTATATGTATCTATTTTCTTATCAATTTGTGTTATAGTTGTCCGGGTACGACACTTATATGTGCACACTGCTACAACTAATTTTGACATTACAAAGAGCTATTAAGGCTGGGTACGGCCGATTCCTATTAAGGCAGTGTCACGACCCAAACCGATGGGCCGTGACGGGCACCCAGAACCTTACTTGACCGAGTACCAACGTAACGTATCCTTTGTATCATACTATGATAGGTAACTAGGTCCACATGTCTACAACTCGTAATGTATAACTATAAGTGGGAAAGCACTGTACCAATGAACCATCTTTCTTAAAAAATGAATACGTATGGGCCTTCAAGGCCTCTGACATACCAGACAAAAATGAACATGATGACTCATAGACTCAAATGAGACAGGATACCGCCCTACCTATAAATCTGTAGCAAAATCGTGACACGATGACTCATAGACTCGATTTCACTTCGAATGAGGTGGAGTCTTACCGATATTTCGCTGAATGCTAACTTCATCTACTATGAGGCCTCGTCAAACAGATTGTCTATACCTACAGACATAAATTGCAGCGTCCTCAGGCAAAAGGGACGTCAATACAAAATAATGTACCGAGTATGTAAGGCAATAAAATAACTGAAAGATGAAACTGAATTAATAATATAATAACTGAAAGTAATTGGGAGTCAAATATAATCGGAAGATATTCTTACCTGCTGATACTGACTCAATTCTCTCAATATAGTAAGTAAAATAGTTGTTCGGCCCTATAAGGCTCGGTATATATATAACTGATCTGCCGTAGTAGGCTCGCTCATAGGCACTCGACCATACTAGGCTCTATATCCCGGACATGCTGGCCTCGCTCATAGGCGCTCGACCACAGTAGGCTCGGTATATAACTTACCATCTGATCTGAGGTTGCCCAATAGGGGCATATACACTGATTATAGCTCGATGGTGGTGAAAATACTGTAATACTGTATATATAGACCTTCTGCTCTCTTTAATGGAAGAAGAAAATACTCAATTTAATATAAAATCCCGATACAGGAGAATATTATAATTTATGAGACTATGATAATGTATATAAATTTGGGAGTATGAACTTCTCTTTATTCCTCGTTATCAAACATATGCAATTACGAGATCATGCCAAAATGAAGGAAGGGCTTAGCCTTAACATAGATGAACCGATTCTCTTGACAATTCCTCTAACACACGTCTTTTGCGAAAACACGTAACAGACGATCGAAGTAGGGAAAAATACATTAGCAAGCTTAGCATCCAACGTTGCTAGTCCACGAAGATTAAAGATTAGAATCCAACGTTTTTAGCATCCGAAGTTGCTGGTCCATGGATATTAAAGCTTAGCATCCAACATTTTTAGCAACCAAAGTTAGAAAGCTTTAATTCATATCCAACTCCTAGGAGATTAAAGCTTCTCCATGTAAAATATGTCTTTCCCACTAGCCAAAATATGTATCACTTTTTGTTATCTTGGGAAGTCTTTTATCTTAGTGGGTGTGGGCCCCACTAAGGTGATGACCTAGCCAGGAATTGCTCAAAATGAGCCACCTTATTTGTTGAGTAAACGGTCACTAAATTAAACTTAGATTGCTGCCACATTAAGGATAAGATACACTAAGCTTATCCACAATTCAATTAATTGTTAACTTGTTAATCTCCCATTAACCAATTACCCACATAATTAAGAATTATCTCAAATTACTTAAAATACTAATTACTTTTAATTCTTATACACCTTACTATCATGGTCATGTGGTACCTTGTATGGCACTAGTCCATAAATACCGGGTATTATAGCTCGAACCGTATTTTATCCCAAATTGACAAACTTAAAGGAAACTCACCTTCGATTTGCTTACCCTCTCACCTTCACAAATTTATTTATCACTTGTTTTGAAATAGCATAATACTTATAATCCCAAAATAATCTCATTCCTGAACTTACATCGATTAACTTATGACGAAACTTTGAAGTACGAAAATGGGGGATGTAACACCTCATTTCCGAGCTTTCATCAATTTACTTATGGCGTACTTTCACGTACGAAAACATGGGGTGTAACATCATTCCCCCCTTAGGAACATTCGTCCCCGAATGTTGACTGATGCACTTATCATTATCATAACTCATGTCTTCCGAATACTTTAATACTCTCCTTGCCATCTAGGAAATTGTTCTGTGAATAAATCCAAAGGCAGTGTATCCCCCCATTAGGCCTCTTTCTAACATCACGACTCGTGGTCAGAATTATTCCAATCTCGTAAATGTTGCTATCTTCTATTGTGCAGTTTGTACGACTTTGTCCTTGTAAGTGGGCCTATGCGACTTTTCTCTCCTTTTTCCTCCCGTTATTACTGAAGTTCTTCACTCGGTACTTTGTCAAAATTACGAATATTGCTATATCTTATTTCATAGACCCGGTTATCTATCTGCATGATTTTACTGCATCTAGGTAGGTCATACTATACCATAACTCTTGCTTTGATTTATCATTGCTGCTACCAAACTCCAGGTTTCTTTCGTTACTTATCCTATATATATAAATATAAGTCCTTTAATGCTTCCTCATTACTATTCATCTTATGAATGACGACTTAATCTCATCTCATACTTTGTAACTTTTATCCATTAATTGTTGATTCACCTCAATGATGATATGCAATCTACTACTAATAACTTGAAACCTTTTACGTAATACATTGTCACTAGGGCTTACGTCTCATCGGGGAACATCTAAAAAAATTAGACTAATCCATATGGGGTGATACCGTACTTCCATAACCCTATTTCGTTTATCCCACCATGGGTATTTTAATTCTGTACAATTCATAAAATCCCTCCCCCCTTCCCCCTTTTTTTTCTTCAAATCATTACTCAATCAAAGGCCCAGACATCATCCTTTATCTTTCACAATTACACCCTCATTCTACTACTAGGGCATCATTCCATCTCTTTTAAATTCTATTAGTCTTAGACTCCTTTGAGTTCATTCAGGCTATACTGAACTTCCTATAACTTAGAGAAACCATCACCTCTCTTGTTTTCATGGGCTTAATTTCGAGGACTTATTCATTCTCGTCACTTTCTCACTCCCCCTTTCTTATCCACACCCTGTCTTCCTAAAACCTTGTCTCTTTACCATACTTTAGCTTGCGACCTACACACATCTGTTTATACTACTCGCAACCTTTCTTCAACTTGCTTGCACCATAGATTTCCTTGTGTTATTCTGGAACAACAAGTGAGACAT
This sequence comes from Nicotiana paniculata, assembly GCA_005239505.1. NCBI lineage: Eukaryota > Viridiplantae > Streptophyta > Magnoliopsida > Solanales > Solanaceae > Nicotiana > Nicotiana paniculata. Next base: position 48,554 of record ML353305.1, on the reverse strand, counting down.
CACATCGTCTCTAACTCTCCTTTACTCTCTTAGCTAGACCTCTCGATATTTAGAAACCATAGGTTGGAAAATATGCCACTGATGACACCGCTATCATTCCTGGATACTGAATCTCAACGCTTCCAGCCCTCTATCTAAATATGGATTATTCTCAACCTTCTGCACATGAGTATCTCGTATGTTGTTCACTTTTACCTTGCTTACCTTAAAATCTCGCATCATATTTTCTATCTCTTTCATGACCTCCCTTCCACATAGGTATAATTTACATCCACAACTTGAAGCCCTATTATAATACTTGCACCTCTAGTGCACACACAATTCGGTGGGAGCTTTATATTGACTTCTTATGAGACTGGTACTCTTCTAACTGGATTTCTCGTAGAGCCGTTATAGAATATGGTTGTTGTTCTATCTCTCTTGTACCTCTGATATTAAGAGTGATTCCACTATGTTCCCAATCACGATTTCTATAATTTTATGGGTCCCATAATCAGACTCCTGATTTACTTAGTTGATGTAATTCCTTAGTTTCCTCTTCCCTCTAGTCAATCTTTATGTAGACTTAATCTATCTTTCAATCTGCGGCTCATGGTATTAGTTATTACTTTAGCCTTTTATTGGCGCTATGGAATATCCATGATGAAATCTCCTAACAATTCAATCCTTTGTCTCTGGCCTGGACTCAATTCTTTCTTTAACTTATACCGGAGTCTTCTACAACTGTATGATTGTCAACATATATGTTGCATGGATGATAGTCCGAAATATTAAATGCGTTTATAACGTAACTCACTCTGGATCATCGATCGAAAATTCCTTTCGTTCCTTCTCAGCCTTCTTTAAACGTAAGCAATTACCTTTCCTAGTCTTTCTGCCCCTTGTTGCGTGCATACCTAGATTATCTTAATTCCCACGCATGCCGGAATCTTCGTGAAACTCATATAATCTCGAATATTACTTCTGATTTTTCTTTCTGTTGATTAGCCACGGTAGGTGACACTTTCTTATGGAGTGCATACAAGGTTATAGTGAGACTGCTTTTACACGACCATCTCTTCTTCAAGTTACTATGCTTAGGTCCAAGTCTTCTTCCTTATTTCCTCATATAGTCTTTCATTGTAGTACTTAGGGAGGACCTTCAAACTCTTGTAAAGCTGTGAGATTATTACATCGTATACTCGACGGATTGTTTTTTTATGTCCTTCCTCGTCTATAATTATCCATAATTACTTATTTCCATGCCCTTGTGCTTTTAGGGTTGCTTCTGAACTGATATTTTGACTGTCTTCCTAGTGGCACTCTCTTTTATTTCCGTAAAACTCATACGGTACCTTTAACTACCCCAACTCCTCTCTGAATATTTCTCAAGGATCCTGATATCACCATCTACGAGACTGAATTACCATGTTGGGGTTCACTATGTTTATCTTGCATGATATCCTGATTTGTCTGTATCCTCTTGTCTAGCCACAACTAGGCCCTTCCTGAATCAACTACTAACTTTTCGTTGGCCCATTCTCATATCAATATTCCACATAATCTTTCTTATTTTACTTCTTTTGTCTTAACTTACCTCTCGCACTGGCTCATTATTTATGCATAACATCCCGGGCAGGAACCCTTACTTCCTTTCCTTAACGTCGTGCTTGCATAATGTTCTGGAATCGTAGCATATCTGTAGGATTTGAATAAGTGCAATCTAATCCCTTTTTCATTTTTATCGCATTCTTCCTTTACCATTTCATAGTTACTAGAACCACTTAATTCTAACTTAATGGAACATCACTTCATATTCCCCCTTTAGGTGAGTACTAAGACTTAGTGCTACGACGATCCTCTAATAGATGTTTTATCTCTTCATCCTTGGCGTCATTTCAAATCATCGATGAACCTTACACGCATTGAGGTAATCCTTCTGTACCAAGGATAACAAAATTCCTTACTCAGGAGGGTGACACTTAGTATAACTGGCACATATAGTCCCTTAAGATTAACTTTGCTCACATTGCTTGCTTTAGGGAAGCGTCCTCTTGAATGACCTTTAAAGGTTATTATTCTATCATACATTCTATTATCGCCAGAATGCAACCTCTGAAATTCTCATGACGCCAACTATTATCAAATCACTCAATCCCTAATTCATGTTTAGTTTATCTTGTTCATCCGTCCATATTGATTTCTATTACTCTGGGGTCTAACTTTTCCTTTTGGTAATCATGTTAGAGTCACGAACTTATTTCTCGAAATGAGGATACGACTTTATGGCCTATACTCTTTTTTTGTCTCAAGGCCTTTCACCTCTCTTCTTTTCCTTCCCTTGACTATAGACTCTGTAATACTGTTATTTTTTCTCTACCGTTGTCATCCATGTATCACATCTTACTCATAATGGTTCATTAACTCTCTTCTTATTTCCCTGCTAACATTTATGCGTATCACTTTATTCTGAAAACTCCAACAAGACATTCTTTTGCTTTTAGCTCCCATTGCTCCATCCCCTGGCTCTTTAGGTTGCCTAACATTCTCTCTCTATTAGGGGTGGGAGCCACACTAAGGTAATATTTATCCCTCCCAAGCTTCCATCGCCTATCTTTTTTTTTGAACATTCTAGTATTCATATCTAGCTATACTATTCTATAGTGCACCATCTGGGTGTCTCAAACAATCCATTCACCATTTTGGGTTACTCTAACCCCAGCTGGACCTGATATCCCATCCTTCTCCTAAAGCATGTTTATTAGCTCCCATAGGCATAACTGAGATCGGTGTGACCAATTGTACATACCTCTGTTACTGTTGAAGGTAACTCAAAATGCTTATATCTCTCTCCCTGAATAGTAAATAAAGATAATCTTCACTAGCTGGGTACCTCGTACCCTTCTTCATCTTGCTTCTTTACTTGTCGAAACTTATATCAACCTCCTGAATATTTCATTGCTTTTCACCATATGGGTAGATATTCTTGCCTTAAAGCTCCTTATCAAAAAGTTTACACATTTTAGTACACACAGATCTGCTGAAGACCTTACATTTACTCATCATAAGCATCATGAAAATTCGAGTTCCTCTGACTCAACTCTTCCATAGCCACATTCAATCTCTTACAAAATGGCTTTCTGGATGTAGGTATCGTCTTATTACTAATAAAATAGAATTTAGGAATTTGAATTCCTACGATTGAGCTCTACCACACGATCTAGAGTAAGAAGAAAGAGTGAGTCCTAAATTCCCTGTAGCCTCCTTCTTATAAGTGTGGTGCACAACAAACCCATAAACAAGACTCTATTAGACACGACTTGTAGATTCCCTAGGACAGAACTGCTCTAATACCACTTTTATCACGACCCAAATCAATGGGCCGCGATGGGCACCCGGTACCTTACTCTACCAATTGTAACGTATCCTTTGTATCATACTATGATAGGTAACTGGGTCCACATGGCCACAACTCGTAATGTATAAGTATAAGTGGGAAAGCACTGTATCGATGAACAATCTTTCTTAAAACATGAATACAAATGGGTTGTCGAGGCCTCTGACATATTGTACAAATATTAACATCTGTCTACAAAGCCTCTAACAGTATTAGATGTCAAACGGGACAAGGTACTGGCCTACCCACAAATCTGTATCAAAATCCTGACACGATAACTCATAGACTCGCTGCACCCCGAATGAGGTGGAGTCTTACCGATCCTTCGCTGAATGCTAACCTCGTCTACTACGAGGACTCGTCAAACTAATTGTCTATACCTGCAAACATGAAATGTAGCGCCAGGCAAATGGGATGTCAATACCAAATAATGTACCGAGTATGTAAGGTAATAAAATAACTGAAAGCTGAAACTAAATTAATAATATAATAACTGAAAGTAACAGGAAGTCAAAGATAATCTGAAGATATGCTTACCTACTGATATTAACTCAACTCTCTCAATATAGTAAGTAAAATAGTTGTTCAGCCCTATAAGGCTCGGTATATATATAACTAATCTTCCGTAGTAGGCTCGCTCATAAGCGCTCGGCCATACTAGGCTTTATATCTCGGCCATGCTGGCCTCGCTCATAGGCGCTCGGCCACAATAGGCTTGGTATATAACTTACCATCTGATAAGAGGTTTCCCAATAGGGGCCTGCCCACCGATTATAGCTTGATAGTGGTGAAAATAGTGTAATAATGTATATATATAGACTTTCTTCTCTCTTTACTAGAAAAAGACAATACTCAATTGAATATAAAGTCCCGATACAGGAGAATACTGTAACTTATGAGACTAGGATAGTGTATATAAATTCGGGTGTATGAACTTCTCTTTATGCCTCGTTATCAAACACATGTAATTACTAGATCATGTCAAAATAAAGGAAGGTCTTATCCTTAACATACCTGAACCGATTCTCTTGACAATTCCTCTAACACATGTCTTTTGCGAAAACACGTAACACCGGATCGAAGTAGAGAAAAATTCATTAGCAAGCTTAGCATCCAACGTTGCTGGTCCACGGAGATAAAAGCTTAGAATCCATTGTTTTTAGCATCCAAAGTTGTTGGTCCATGGAGATTAAAGCATAACAACCAACATTTTTAGCATCCAAAGTTAGCAATCTTTAATCATATAAAGCTTCTCAATGTAAAATATGTCTTTCCCACTTGCCAAAATATGTATCACTTTTTGTTATTTTGGGAAGTCCTTTACCTTAGTGGGTGTGGGCCCCATCAAGGTGATGACTTAGCCAAGAATTTCTCTAAATGATGCACCTTATTTGTTGAGTAAAGAGTCACTAAATTAAACATAGATTGATGCCACATTGAGGATACGATGGCGGAATCCTCTTCGAGCCGTGTATGTTATGATATGACATGATTTTCCCCAAAGAGTGGCTTGATACTATATTATATGACCCCATTGAGTGGCTTGATTCTTACAGACATGCATATATAACCATGATTGTGACAATGTATGCCCTTAGAGGCTTGTTATGAGTTTTAGGTTGACTTCTATATTGTTCCTTCATATTTCATATCCTATTTATATGTTTTACCTGCCTTAAATATTTGGGGTGTGACACTATCGTAGATGCGACAAGTTTTCAAGATCCCTTTACTCGTGGATGCAAGAAAGCCTTTCAGAGAATCGGCCTCGCACCTGCGCACCTTATCATAGCATGTGCGATTTGAGTTGTCCAGTAACAGTAAATAACATAAAAAAATCCCCAAAACCAATCTGAAACTCACCCGAGCCCCTCGAGACCCCATCCAATCATCCCAACAAATTTATATACCTAACACAAACTTGTTAGAATGCTATGAATTCAAAAAATAACATCAAAACAAGGATTCAAGTATCAAATCAAGAATTTCAAAAGTTCTAAATTTCAAATTTCTAACTTTCGACTAGAAGTTCCAAATTGACCTCAGGTCACCTAATATCCAAACCAAACATACGTACTAGTCCAAAATCATCATACAAAATAACGGAACCTTCAAATCACCAATCAAGGGTGGTTTACTCAAAAGTCAACCATTGATTCACTCCAACAACTTAAAGCTTCCAAAATATGAATTTTTCTTTGAAAACTCTGAAACTCTCGATAATCAAAACCAACCACACATGGAAGTCATAAAATATCAAATGAACTTACTCAAAGTCTCGAATCACAAAATGGAGCATTAGAACTCAAAATGTCCGATTGATTTTGTTTACCTTGACAACGGTAATTACAATTATATCTGATGTTGTAGTTTTAAAAATACGTGATTTATTTTAATACTAGTTGTTAGGAATTAGATTCTAAGTGCGAGCTAGAAAAATGGGATAATAGCAAAGTGCAATGGTGTTTTACAAACCAAACAAACTTGAGACAAGGGCTCGAGCTGGCCGAAACTGGGCCTCAAGATCGAGCTAGTGTGCTTGACTGGGGGCGATCGATGGGGGACTAATAGTGTAGAGGTCCTCGAGGATATCCTCTTTATGATCAATAATGAGCAATAAAATAAGAACAATAAATGAAACACGATAAATGGAAGCAATAAATCAATGGAGTAATTGTAGAGTATGTTTAAGTTAAACAACAGAGAATTTTCTTCTATTCAATATCCTCCCCCAAAAAAATGACAAGGGTCCCCTTTATATTGGAGGGGGAGTCCCAACATAGTACATGTGTAATTATTACAAAGAGATACAACTGGTACAACTATTTAATGGTCCGGTACAGACTTGTACTATTCTTGCAGGCGTTTTCAACTCTAGCCACGTGCCTTTGAAAATTTCTCGCTTTTTCATGATGGTCACCGATTTATACCACCCCGAGGTCGAGCGTGGGAGTCCTCGATATGCTCCCTCGGTGTCGAACCTCGAACTTTTCTTCGAGCCCTCCGAAGACGGGCTATGAAATGCCATAATGAATATAAAATTCGACTCTCCAATTTTAGCTATATACAGATAGTCCCCGCGTTTCTTAGAATGAAGTGATAAGAAACTGTCTTGAATAATTGCCTCTACGATATCCTCATTATGATGTCAGCCTCGTCAGAATATTAAATGACGTGACATAAAGGCTGCGTAGAGGTCGCTGTCATCATGATTCTCGAGAAGCCCATGAACCGCTATTGGTTTGACCTTTACGCTTCTCAAACATGCCCAAATTTCTTCTATAAATACTTCAATTATTTTCTTTTCACACTTTTACAACATCTTTAAGTCTTCAAAATTTAGCTAACAATTTTCTGCTTTCATCCTCTTTCTGCGCTTGCTTCTTCATCTTATTTATTTGAAACTCAGTTACAATTATGGACAAGACCTCCAAAATGGTACCTCAAAAAGAGGGAGACACTTCCTCATCACGCCTGTTTAAGGGAAAATCAAAAACACCTCCTAGTATCTAGCAGTGTATTCCTGGTCCCTTTGACACTGTCTCAAATTTTACCATCAAGAAAACCCCTTCTACATCGGGCCGATGCGAGCCCATGTATCGGTACATAAGTGTGGTGACCGATATAAAGAGAGTAAAGATAGACTGCCGCTCGAGGGAGGCGGCGCAAGTAGAAAGCCCCAAAGCTGTGGGGACATTGTAAATGTATATTTGTAATACAGATATATATATATATATATATATATATATATATATATATATATATATATATATAAAATCCCTTGGTAATCCAATTTTCTTGTGTCTGTCTTTCTTTTTGTTTTGAAATTCGATGCTTGTAAATAATTAGCCCGATGAATTGGACCTCAAAATGAAACCCTTGGGGTTATAAATTGGCCCTAAGGCCTTTTAAGCTGGCCCGTGGGCTCTTACGCATTGGCCCTTAGGCGCTTTAGTTAAACGTTTACGGCTCAGTCCTCGAGTCGGGTTTCGACACGAGCTCATCGACCCTTAGGCTTTTTAAATCGGCCTTGAGGATCTTTAGGCCGACTCTTAGGCTCTTACACATGGGTCGGTACAACCTTTACTATGGCTGGCGCTTAGGCTCTTACGCATTGGGTCGGTACGACCCTTAATATGTCTATAGCTTTCCCTCGTTAAAGACTTTTTAAAGTTTTTGTGTTCGTCGGACTCTTCGACGACTCGAAAGAACCACGATTATGAGCCGTTATGTGACGATAAATGAGCACCTCGAAAGGTTTCGCTCGATGGCTAAATTTTTGAAGCCTTTTCATTGTAGGAACTGATATGATTGAAGCTCGTTTGCTTATACCGAGGGTATCCTAATTAACCGGTTCTTTTTGAAGTATTTTCGAAGTAATTGAAGGCCTGTGATTTTATGGCGACAGTTTGAAGTCTCTGAGTCGCGTTGGATTGGCCGGAGCCTTATGACCGTAGTCATTGTATTTGGCCGTAGCCTTTTAGTCGCCGAGCGAGGTAGCCTCAGCGTCTATATCGAGGGTATACCTTTTTAGCGGTCTTACAAGTTCGAATATATAGCCTTGACTTTGATATCACGATTATACCTTTTTAAGGTCTTACAAATTTGTACATGCGTTTCTTGAGGTCTTACAGGTTTGTACATGCGTTTCTTGAGGTCTTACAGGTATGATACTGCCTTATTTAGGGCTTATGAGCTTGAAGTTGCCAACACTGAGGTCTTATGGCTTCGAGTTTTTGATGGCTCGATGGGGTGACTGTCGATGACAGTCCCCGGGGCATCGAAAGTTTTTGTCTTTGGAGTCGTTCCTTGTGAAAATAGCAAACTTTTTGATGTTGCCTCATTGAGATATTATAAACTTGATGTTTCCTCATGGAGGTCTTACATTGTTGATATTGCCTCATGGAGGGCTTACATTGGTGCCTCATGGAGGGCTTATGAATTTGAACATGCCTCGTTGAGGTCTTACGGATTTGACATTGCCTCGTTGAGGTCTTACAAATGTGATATTTCCTCATTGAGGGCTTATGATGTCCGTCCCCGAGTGTTCGCGAAATTTCTGGCCCTGGTGCCGTTTCTTATGAAAATAGCAAACTTTTTTGAAGCGCGAAGTGTTTTGATGATAAAAGATTCTCCTTCGATTACTTGGTACAAGTATGCATGTTTTCGCCATCGAGGGTTCGATTATTCTACGTGGACACATTTCATTCGATCGTTTGGTCTGATACATCATTCTCCTGTCGAGACCCTCTTTGGAATATTTTAATTTCTTCGAGGAGGTGATCTCCCGGGGGGGGGGGGTGCCCCTCAGTATTGTAGGTTGATCGAAGAGAAGCCTTGAATACTTGATGAGTTCTCCTTAGGTAGTATATGGATGTTTCCTCGTTAAAACCTCATCGGTAAAATACATTTGGGGTTAAAATCCGATATGAGGGAAAAAGAGCGCAACACATGCTTTAAAACCTAAGGTCTTCGAGCTGGAGGGTGCTTCGATTCCTTTCAATCGAACACCTACACATAGGTTACTGTAAAATATGAAGGAAAGAGGGAGAGGATTGTACCTTAACTGTGGTGGCGTTCAAGCCTCGATATGCTTCCGTTACTCATTCCGAGGACGCGACACGGTTCTTTATTCGTTCATCCGAGGATGTCGTTTTTGATTGCTACTCGGCTGTTTGCTTGTTCTTTGGCTACTTCAATGTAGAAGGTGTAGGTGCCGGTGCCACATCGTGCACTGCGAACATCTCTTTTGCTGTGTGCTGCTCTCCGTACACTATTTTTGCTTCATCCTTCGTCGAAAACTTCATCATTTGATGAAGGGTTGATGGCACTGCCCTCATACCATGAATCCATTGCCTTCCAAGAAAATCATTGTATCTCATGTCACCTTTGATGATATGAAACTTTGTATCTTGAATTGTACCAGCCACATTGATTGGGAGGATGATTTCCCCTTTTGTTATATCACTTGCCATGTTGAATCCATTGAGGACTCGAGAGGCGGGCACGATCTGGTCGAGCAATCCGAGTTTCTCTACCACCCTCGACCTAATTATGTTGGCCGAGCTACCTGGATCCATGAGCACACGTTTAACCTAAAATTTATTCAAAAGAAAAGAAATTACCAGTGCGTCATTATGAGGTTGAGACAAAGTCTCGATGTCCTCTTTGATGAATGAAAGAGCATCTTCAGGTATGTAGCTCCGAGTTCGCTTTTCCCTGGTGATGGATACTTTTGTTCGCCTTAAAATGGGTCCCCGAGGGACGTCGACTCCTCCAATAATCATGTGAATGACGTGTTGTGGTTTTTCTGTTTCATTTTTCATGTTCGCCTCTCTTTCCCGAAATTTGTTTTTAGCTCGGTCGGTGAGGAAATCTCGAAGGTGTCCTTTGCTAATCAGTCGGGCTACCTCTTCTCGAATATGTCTGCAATCCTCGATCCTATGACCGTGAGTGCCGTGATATTCACATATCAAGTTAGGGTTCCTTTGCGAAGGATCTGATAGTATGGGTCTTGGCCACCTGGTGTCTTTGATTTTACCTATGGCTGATACGATGCTGAAACATCAATGTTGAAGTTGTATTTACATAGCCGGGGTGCGTCTACCGGCCCTGTGTGCTTGTCAAACCCTGCTTTGCTCATGAGTTCTCGAGGATTCTAGCCTCGATCCATCCTTCGATCACTTCGAGGTATTTTGCGCCTCAGGATATTTCTCCAATTTTCTATATACGGTTGATACCTTTCTTTGCTTGGCCTCGGCTCTCTCTCTGGAAGCCTCAATTCCTTTGCTAAGAGCCTACTGGGATACACCAAGCCCGAGGGGGCTTCCAATTGGTCATCCTCGACTCTGATCCTTGATTGATACCTATTGTGTACATCTGCCCAAACTACGGTGAGATACTCGATTAAGTTTTGCTTCAACTGCTTTGAAGCTATCGAGCTTCGTTCATTCAAGCCCTGAGCTAAGGCTTGCACTGCCCAATCATCGGAGAATGTGTTGGTATCGGGCCCGTAATTTTGTTCCGGTGCCCGGTACAGGTCTTATATGTGGTTTAAGATATTTTTGTGAAGTTTGGTTGAAATTGGACGTCGTTTGACATGTTTCGGACTTAAAACTTTAAATTTGAAAGTTTATGAGGTTTGAAGAAAAACTTGTGATTTTGAGGTTTGATTCGTTGTTTTGATGTTATTTTGGCGATTTGATCGCGCAGACAAGTTCGTAGGATGTCGTGTGAGTTATCTGTGAAATTTGATGTCATTCCGAGTTGTATAGGTCAGTTCGGCACGTTGTTAGTGAAGTATAGAAAACTTAAAGTTCCTAAGTTTGGTTCTTCAGGTTTGAGGTGTGATTTTGGAGTTTTAGCATTGTTTTGTGTGTTTCAAAGGCTCGAGCGAGTCTGTATTATGATTTGGGACTCGTTGGTACATTTGGACTAGGGCTCGGGTGGGCCCAGGTGCCTTCCGGGCACCTAACGGGGCTAAAAACCAGCAAACATAGCTGCTGGTGCACCTGTTCTGGTGTGACCGCAGGTGCGGTCCCCAGCATCGCATGTGCGATCACCCAAGGGCCTGGCCAATCATCACAGGTGCGGAAAATTTCTCGCAGGTGCGAGACCTCAGGTGCGGTCTCCACTCCGCAGGTGCGGGCCCAGGCTCTCTAGCCCATTTCCGCAGGTGCGAGACCGCAAGTGCGAAATCACTGTTCAGGCAGTGTGTTTTATATACGGGTTTTAAACCCATTTTTCTCATTTCCTTCTTCCATGGGCGATTTTCCTCCATTCTTGAGGGCTAATAACCTGGTCTTCTAAAGTAAGTGAACTCTACTTAGAAATTAGCTTCATGCATGGATTCTAGCTTAATTAATTACATAAATTAGTGCAAAAATTCAAGAATTTGGGTAGTAACCTAGAACTTGTGATCATTTGAGAATTTTATGTGAATTGGCCATGAAATCAAGTAAGAATCGTATATTAATGATCCTTAGTCTTTGGGTGAGTGTTCCCTTCGAGAATTATAGGAATCCGAGCGAGCGGGCCCGGGGTCGAATTTTGGTATTTTTTAAAGAATGCTAGGAAATGGATAATTAGGCTATGTAATTGAATCATTGAATCCTTATTGATATACTTGAGTTGATTATGTCTAGATAATACCATTTCGGAGTTGAATTCTAAAGGAAAGGCGGTGCTAGAGGGTTGATTGCTATACTTTGGACCGAGGTAAGTGTTTGGTCTAGCCTTAGCTTGAGGGAATAGGAGTTGAGTATTATTTGCTTTTCTAGTTTTCAAATACGATGTATAGGCATGGTGATGTATATCTATACATTGGTGTCTAGCATGACCATGAGTCCCTATATTGCGAATATTCTGACTTTGTTGTAATTTCCATGCTTAATTGATGATTTCTATATGTTGTAAAGAGCATGTGAAGGGAATTCTAATCTTTAAAACTCCTTTGGAGCATTGGCTCAAATTGTGACACGAATGATGAAGATACATGAGATAATCGAATCCTTTGGAGCATTGGCTCAAATTGTAACACGAATGATAAAGATATATGAGATAATTGAATCCTTTGGAGCATTGGCTCAAGTAAAGAGTAAATTATAAAATGAAAGTGAAAGAAAGAGAAAGGGTTACTAAAATTTACCCTTGCTGGGTCATTGTTGCATTTAGTGATTATCTCCCTTGCGGGGATGTTGAGATTACTGCTATTGTTCCCTTGCCGGGATTTAATTTTTTAATTGATGTTCCCTTGCTGGGATTTCTATTTTATTCTGTTTGCTCCCTTGCCCTTGTTGTGATTGCTGTTTGGGTGAGGAAGAATGTTAAAGCACGAAGGGTGATGCCGTGCTCTGTTTGATATTGTGAGGAAGAGTGTTAAAGCACGAAGGGTGATGCCGTGCATTGTTTGATATTGTCTCCCTTGCTGGGATGTTGAGATTTCTGTTATTGTTCCCTTACCGGGATTACTATTTCTATTCTATTTACTCCCTTGCCCTTGTTTGTGATTGCTCTTTGGGTGAGGAAGGGTGCTAAAGAACGAAGGGTGATACCGTGAATTGGTTGATATTGTGAGGAAATAGTGTAAAGCACGAAGGGTGATGCCATGTCGTACGATGTACCATTCCGTACCGGTATTCATTGATTATACTGTGAGGAAAGAGAGTAAAAGCACGAATGGTGATTCCGTGCCATGATTTACATTGATTAAATTATACATTGCATAGTGAGGACGAGAGTAAAAGCACGAAGGGTGATGCCGTGCAAGTTTGTGATTTCTGGTCCTTATTGATATTCTGGCTTTGTTGTTCTTTTCCTTATTTGAGATTTCTTATATGAAACTGTTATCTCCCCACATCGTGTTCCCCTTCCTTTATTAATTGTTTTCTCCCTATATTTCTTATCCGTTGTATATATGTATATATTTATTTGAACCGCGCAGGTTTATTTGGTAATCTAGTTCTAGCCTCGTCACTACTTTGCCGAGGTTAGTCTAGGCACTTACCAGTACATGGGGTCGGTTGTACTGATGCTACACCTGCACTTCTTTATGTTGTGCAGATTACGCAGCCGACATCATTAGTGGGAGTGTCTTCTGGCTTATCCTAGAGGCTTCAAGGTATACCCGCTGGCGTTCGTGGGCCTTGGCGTCTCTCCTATCCCTATGCCTTCATTTCTATTTTGTTTTTCCTCTAGTTTCAGAGACAGTCATGTATTTATTTCCAGACCCTTATTTAGCACTCTTGTAGACGGTTCGTGAGTTTGTGACTCCAGGTTTTGGAAGGCGTCGTTGTATTATGTTGTCCTTACTTAGCTTGAAACCGTATTAATTTCCACTGTTTAATTGTGAACTATTTTAGTTTATTCTGTTAAATTGAGGTTATTATGCTAGTTTAGCTATACACATTGGCTTGTCTAGCGGGTTCAACGTTAGACGCCATCACAGCCCGACGGTGGGATTTCGGGGCGTGACAAGTTGGTATCAGAGCACTAGGTTACTTAGGTCTCACAACTCATGGACAACTTGGTAGAGTCTGAGGGATCGGTACAGAGACGTCTGTATTTATCCCCCGGAGGCTGCAAAGTTAGGATGACTCCACATTTCTTTTCATCTCTGTCGTGCGCTATGAATTCTGAGTACTGATTCAGTTTCTATTCTATTATCTCGCAGATGGCAAGGACACGTGCTTCCCTTGGTTCCGCCCAGCAGACCGACACTCCTACTACAGCTCATACGAGGGGTCGAGTTCGAGGACGAGGCTGTGCTAGAGGTCGAGGCCGGACCCGGAGGACATCGTTAGTGGGAGTGTCTTCTAGCTTATCCTAGAGGCTTCAAGGTATACCCGCTGGCATTCGTGGGCCTTGGCGTCTCTCCATCCCTATGCCTTCATTTTTGTCTTTTTTTCCTCTAGTTTCAGAGACAGTCATGTATTTCTTTCCTGACTTGTATTTAGCACTCTTGTTGATGGTTTTTGAGTTTCTGAATCCAGGTTTTGGGAAATTTAGGCGTCGTTGTATTATGTTGTCCTTACTTATCTTGAAACCGTATTTGTTTCCATTGTTTAATTGTGAACTGTTTTAGTTTATACTGTTAAATTGAAGTTATTATGCTAGTTTAGCTATACACGTTGACTTGTCTAGTGGGTTCAACGCTAGACGCCATCACGGTCCGATGGTGGAATTTCGGGGCGTGACATGGTAATTCCATCCGTTCCAATTGGAAGCGGGATACAAACTCCCTTAACATCTCATTCTCTCTTTTTTTGATTTTGTAGAGGTCAGATTTCCTCATAGCGACCTTGATGGCACCAGAATGCGCCTTGACAAAAGTGTCTGCCATCATGGCAAACAAATCTATCGAGTTCGGGAGCAGGTTATGATACCTCATGATGGCCCCTTTGGACAGTGTTTCTCCAAATTTTTTCACTAAGACGGATTCAATCTCGTCATCTTTTAAGTTGTTCCCTTTTACATCACAAGTGTAAGCAGTAATGTGTTCATTGGGGTCCGAGGTCCCGTTGTACTTTGGGAGATCGGTTATTCTGAATTTCTTCGGGACGGGCTTCATAGACGCACTTGATGGGAATGAATTTTGCACGAACTTCTTTGAATCTACACCCTTCAGAATGGGGAGTGCGCTCGGGATCTGATCGACCATCAAGTTATAGCTCTCCAACTTTTTGTCGTTAGCTTCTATCTTCTTTTCGCCTGATTCAATCCTCTTTGTGAGGTCCTCGAGCATCTTCATAATAGCGGGTTCGACTGCTGACCCGTTATTGCTCCACCTTTCTGGTGCCTGTTCGACTCGAGAAGCCGTTTCTGGTGGTGTTGTACTTGGAGTATTTTGATGGCTTTGTAGCTGAGCAATAGCTACTTGTTGTGCTTGCAACATCTCAAAAATGACATGAAGGCTAACTTCTCTTTCCTTTTGAGCAGGGGCTCTCTGTGCTTCATGTTGGTCTCATTCGCGCGCACTTCCGTCTGTATGAGATCTTACATCGACATGTTGAGCGTTGCGTAGCCTTCATCAACGGGGATTTGTACTGGTTCCCTTCAAGGTTTTGTGATGGTACATCGGCACCTAAAGCAGCTGCACCGTTCTCTCCATGATCCCCTGGTCTGTTGTTTTCATGTGCATTCACTGAGTTAGACATTTTCTGACCTGAAATTGAAGATTCTTGGACAAGAAAAAGTATAAAGAGTAATTTGTATTTATAGAAAACCAGCACTGAAACAATCACTATTATTTTAGCCCCACGGTGGGCGCTAAACTATTTACCTTGAAAACGGTAATTACGATTATATCTGATTTTGTGGTTCTAAAAATATGTGATTTATTTTAATGCTAGTTGTTAGGCATTAGATGCTAAGTGCGAGCTAGAAAAATGGGATAGTAGAAAAGGGCAATGATGTTTTTCAAACCAAACAGACTTGAGACGAGGTCTCGAGCTGGCCGAAACTGGGCCTCGAGGTCGAGCTAGTGTGCTTGACTGGGGGGGATCGATGGAGGAATAGTAGTGTAGAGGGCCTCGAGGATAGCCTCTTTATGATCAATAATGAGCAATAAATGAAGAAAAATAAATGAAACACGATAAATGGAAGCAATAAATCAATGGAGCAATTGTAGAGTATGTTTAAGTTAGAGAGCAGAAAATGTTCTTCTATTCAATATCCTCCCCCCAAAAAAATTACAAGGGTCCCCTTTATATAGGAGCGGGAATCCCATCATAGTACATGTGTAATTATTACAAAGAGATACAACTGGTACATCTATTTAATGGTCCGGTACGGACTTGTGCTATTCTTGCAGGCGTTGTCAGCTCTAGTCACGTGCCTTTGGGAATTTTTTGCTTTTTCATGATGGTCACCGATTTATACCTCCCCGAGGTCGAGCGTGGGGAATCCTCGAAATGCTCCCTCGATGTCGAACCTCGAACTGTACTTCGAGCCCTCCGAAGACAAGCTATGAAATGCCATAATGAACATAAAATCGGACTCTATGATTTTAGCCGTATACAGGATTGTTACAAGTCATATGGGAATGTGTTAGGACTCGATAATAGGGACTTGGTCAAGCTCAATTTTTGACTTGATGTACCAATGAGGATGTCGTTGAAGTGGTTGAAAGCTAATATTCTTGTACATTCTCAACTGGGATCAAGTCAAACTTCCATTCTGCTGATCACTTCACTCTCCATCTCCCACTATTCAAAGGCCACAAGATGATAACCTATTTTTATTTTACAAGAGCAGTGAATTATTCACCTCTTTGGTTGACTTGGATCACTTTATCTACAACTTTTGATCGCTTGTCCTCCAGCTATGTTACTAGCTGTGAGTTTAGTTCGATGGAAATGGAGTTTATGCTCATATCATATTACACAACTCCTTATATTGGACTGAGAAATAAGCTTTTCCAGTCAGAACTCTCCTTCATGAGTTACTGAAGAGAATGGAATCAGTAAAGTAATTTTATTCAAGTTGATTAGTTCAGTTTGTCATTTACAGGCAAAATACTACTTCTAGATAGGAACATTGAAATGGATGCTACCCTAGATATATTTCACTAAACTATACAGCTATTCCCTCCTTTCCAAAGGGAAATGTAAAGAAACAAAGACATGAGAAGAAAGTAAGGAAAACCTTTGGATGAACTAAATTTACACTATGGGAAACAAGCCTATTAAAAATACAGTATAGGATGTCTCAGTTCAAAGTACAAGGGAAAATCACTAAAGAAAGTTGAAGTGACAATATGGATTTATACAACATTAAACACATTTTGTTGTAGCCAAGCTTTTGCTCGCTTGAGTATATGATGTTCATCCCTCAGACATGAACAATTTGGTCTAGTGGCTTTTCTCTGTTACATACTTTCTTTAGCACGATGAAGGAATTGCAGTCTTATATGTTGCTGTTTACGTTTAAAACAATACAGCTGAATTTGTAACATGGTTTATAGACATTTAAATTAATTTAACCCAGCAATATGAAATAAATAAGAACAGAAAAAAGAATATAAAATGAAGGCAAGATGGCCTCCTAGCCACTTAAACTTGCACCCAGTTGTCAACCCGGTAAATAAACTTATAATTTTTTCATTCGAACACCTTAACTCGTACATATATGAACTAATAAACACCTTTGACCATTGACTATGCTTATGTGGCAAGAACACTAATAAAATCGTTTTTTTTACTCTTGGGTACCAGAGAAAATGGAAACTATTGGTGCCAAAATTTTGTCAACTGGGAAATACAGAAATGATTCTTTTTGCATCTATGCCAATTGGGAACTCAATTTTAATCTTAATCATCACAGCCTCTAATAATAATAATAATAATAGTAATAATAGCGACCATTGTGAAGCCCTATTCAGGATTCAATGCCGGTTGATAATGATGATGATGAAGAAGAAGTAGTAGAAAGGGCAACTCAACTAGTAGCTGATTTAAAAAATAACACTAAAGAAGCTCGGTTTTCCTAATTGAATTTAATAGAAATAAGAAAAGAAGTAGAAAAGGGAGCAAGAAAACTGACTAATTTTTTGGATTTGGGGTTTGGTCAGAAGCTTTTCCGGCAATGTCTTCTTTTACTGGTTTGGGGGAAGGGGGGAGTGTTTGAGTGGAGAAGAAAGTAAGAATAAAATAAAATTTCTATAAATTAATTTTAAAAGCAGAGTCCACAAATAACACGTGTCAAACAACAAATGGTCTAGCAGATCACGTATTTGACATGTAAGAGCAATTGATATACACACTCGATTGGATGTGTTTATTAGTATTCATTCCGTCAAGTTGAGGTCTTCAAATGGGAAAATTGTAAGTTTATTTACCGGGTAGGCAATAGGGTGCAAGTTTAAATGGCCATGAGGTCATTTTGCCTAAAATGAACTTAAGGAAATATAAGCCTGAATACGAATTTAGCTTCTTCGGTAGTACAAGAGAGAACAATATTAAGAACAAGGTAAAAGAATAATGTCATAGAATGAGAACTGGTTCAAGCTTTTTAGTACAGAATATTTTGTGTCGTATATTGGATACTAATTCTCCTATTTGTAGCTCTATTTAGAGAGACAATGTCCCCAAATCAAGATCCTCTTGAATGAGAATGAAACCCCCATTGTTGCATAATGGTGGCTATAAATATAGATATTCTCTGTAAGGTCTACTTATTGAGTGCTATTCGATATCAACTCTTCAAATCATTGTTATCGGTTATCCTGTCTTCAAAATTCACTCAGCACCGGTCATATGTTCGCATCCGGTACCAACTACTTGACAACTCACATCTAACCTGTCTTTAGTTCCACGTGTCACCTCCTCATTCGTCCAACTGTCACTTACAAATTTATCGCATACAGATAGTCCCTCTACTTTGGTGACAATACTTTAGTGTTACCAGGAAGTAGATAAAACATCTTTACTTACGAGGAAAGTTTCTGAAAAGTTTCTTACACTTGAAAGGACACATGTCTCTTCGCATTTAATGACCCGACCATGTGTTACCCTGCAATATAGAAAATACTTTCGCTAGTTTTTGAGTTAATCATGACCATGATTTTTTGCGTCTATAAACTTCTCCACTACTCATCATTTTTACTCTCTATTTTTACAACTCTTTCTTCTTCTTCAATTAACTTTAGAACCTTACTGCAAAGTTCAGTTCTCTCAGTAAAATCTTTCTTCACAAATTGCTTACTATCATGTCATCTAACTTGCTGCCCTTGGAAACTCTAGCCTTCTCTTAGGTGGAGGCCCAAAGAAGAACAAAGAAAATGAGGCTTATGTCGAATCTGAACCTCCTACCGTAAACTCCATCATACCCCTTAAACTTCACACCAACTCTAACCTTCAAGAACAAAATGAACCCATTAATCCCAAAACGAACAGACACTGACCCATTCCTATGTATCCTTCTTCCATTCGTCTTTTTAGTGTACCTGTTGTGAAGGAGGATTGTCAATGGGACAACATTAAAATCTTCGCCCTAGTGAAATTGAAAATATCACCTTCTCCAGACCTGATTTCATGTATGTTTACACATACCCTTTAACTATGAGAGCGTGTAAATGAATCGACCCAATAGTTTTAGAATTTTGCCACTAGTACCAAATCTGTTTGGCAAAAACAAACCCATCTGTATGGCATATAGTGGCTTGCCTCCGCCATTTATGCTCTGAGACCGGGAAAACCCTAACACTTACACACATGATGAATCTCTACCCCCAAAAGATCTTCTATAAGGGTGTGCTAAAACTTAGTTAATGCAATCATTATGCCCCTTTACCAGTGTTGACGAAGACAACGACCGTGGATGGATGGAACAATTCATTTTCTTTGCTACCACAGACATCCTCCTAACAAAAACACCTACTATTATTGAATCTTGGAACCTTTATTATAAGTCTTCAGCTATCTTTTCCTTTCCATATTTAAAAAGATTTTCCTCCTTTATTAGCTTTGGATTTTCCTTATTCCAGCTACCCATCGGGAACCACCAAGGGTTCGAAACATGGCCCAATGGGTACGTAAATTTTAGGATATTACTAGACAAAAATCCCAAAGGTAGAAAGAAATGGCCCTCAGACTTGGATAGAAATCCAAAAGTCATGGTAAACAAAAGTTCTTCCACCCTTCTTTCAATATTTTAACATAACTTAGAATCAATTTGTAAAATATCTTCTTGTACCACACAGAACATCCGAAGAGATCCGTTGTTTGCCCCGACATTGAGGATCTCAATGACATGGGTCAGAAGCTCAACAAACATTGCAAAATGTCCTTAACCATAGGAGATCTCACAAATCTAATCTTGCTTCCAGTGAAAGCGCCTCATCCCAGAATCCCCAACCTAAAAATAAGAAACCAAAGAGAAAATGTACCTCTTTGGCTGGGACTCAGGAGAAGAAACTGAAAAGAACACCAATGGTACCAGCCATAACGTTTCTTCAAGATGAAGCGGTTACCCTTCAGAGAAGAAAAATATATTCATCAGCTCAAGCGAATGCTTAGCAAGGGCAACTTCAAACTCCACAACCAGAAGAAGTTTAAGGGCTCTTCATGGAAATGGGATTTGCCGAAAATGTTGTAACTCATTTTCAAATCCTTGTTGTTGCTTTTGGTTAAAGGAGTTCAACCCCTGACCTTCCTCCACCATCAACTTCTGAGACGATCACAGCAGCCCATTCTTCTACATCACCTGCTACTTCTCCATCGGCGCCATCCAAATAGATGGAAGATTTTCCTTCTCCACGGTCAACCAACCATTGATATTTGGGGAACACTTACCCACACCCACTCAAAACCCTAATGGGAAATGAAGCATCATCTTTATAGCTTATAATGAGTTACATATACTTTCCAAGCCCGTGGAATTGCCAATTATCGGAAGGCAATGGACTCTCTTTTTGCGGAGTGTTTGTTAAACAATAGCATGCACTGCTCAGCGCAGGTATCAATCAAATCATCTCCCATAATTGAACTAATAACCTTAGATTTAATCTTTTCAAGCCAACCTTATTCATTCCAAAGTCTTGCAAATGTTATTTTTGGATAAAGGAGCACTTAATACGAAATGAGATCAATTTTTTGCTGAACGAAGTCAGCTTGCCGAGCGCCTCCCGATGCCGGAAGCAAAAGTTTCTCAAATAGATGATCTCAAGGCCCGGTGGCAGCAATTCGAGCAAGATAAAATGGCTCACATCCAAGAAGCCTCTCAATTACATGAAGACCTTAAAGAGGAAAAGTCTATGTGGGTTGAACTGCATGATACCGTGACTGCTACGGGCGAGCGCAAGTTTGACTTCGTGGAGAAAGTCAATAACTTGGAGGCTAGATTACGCTCCAAAACTGAGGAGGCCAGTACTGCCGCGGAGAAGAGAGAATAGATGGAGGAGAGGCTCAAGAGGATCATGGAGCAGAATCAATTTCATGCTACAACAAATGTTTAACCTAATTCCAAGTTCAGCATCGTTAAATCTGAAAATGACAAGCTCCACACAAAAATTAGTAAACTCTGAGCTAAACTCCAAGACCAGAAAGACTCTACCCTCTTCTAGAAAACTTACTCTATATATATCACGAAGAGGAAGACTTTGGAGGAGGCTAAAAAAGGCATTGGAAACATCAATGACTGCATTGCCAAAGCTCGTGAACTCGAGACAACTGCTCTCGAGAAACTCCTTCTTCATACTACTGCTTCTAAATATTCAAATACTAACTTCGAGTATTCGAGAACCGATAGGAAACTGAAGAGGAATAATACTCTTTTGATTCGGGAATCAAAGACACTTCTATCCCTTCGAGCTCTAACTGCAAGAATAATTGATGTATATTTTTATTTGTAACTATGCCAAAACTTCTTTATTGAGTTTGACATTTTAATTAGTGAAATAAATTCTTTTCTTAAGTTTTCTGCAAAAAATACTCCTTTTCATTTAATTGACGAATGTTCAGGAATTCTTTTCACATCCAATATTTATTTTCGGGCATTAACACTTCCGGAATCTACCACTTGACTAAGAGGGTTTCATAAGAAATGGACCTTATGTTTACGGTGCTCTTGAAGAGGATGTATCTTGTTCACTCCCACACAAGCATTTGAAATTTTAACTAACTTTCAAACAAAATAAAAGTAACTTATCATTCGGATGTTACACCCCATGTTTTCGTACATAAGGGTATGTCGCAAGTACAAAAAGTAATTTTCATGTTACCTTGGAGGTAAAAATACTTAAGATCATGAATAACAAGTACCAAGAGGGTTGGAAGGTTTAGAAGTTAAACGAATCGAAGAAAATAAGTGTCGTTGAAAGTCGACAAGTTGGAAATGTTATAACCTCGTACTTTTGAGATGAGACTAGGTGCTTAACATGATAATAATATGATTTTATGAGGTATTTTAGTCATATGATAATCGTGTGTTATGTTTTGAAGTCAAGCGAGTTGTGAAAGGAAAGTCGACGAAAGTCGTCACAACTTATGCTCATAAACGCACTGAAACTTAGGTTAAATACAATAGAGTTTTTCTCCCAATATATATAGAATTATGGGATAATACACCTACCAAATTGAATATCTACAAGTTTAGTTTCTAACTCATTAAACCATTAATCGATTCGATATCGGAGTTGAGTGATATTTGCATTTTGGCAAAACTGAGCAGATTGCTAGGTGACAAGTAGGTGAATCACCTACTTGCTCAAATGAAGGGACCGAAATAATCCCCAAAAAGGGGAGGCCAATGGGACATACAAGGGCTTAATCAACCCATTTATTTCAAACATCTTTCAGGCCAATAACATCAAATTAAACCACTTCAACTTCCAAAAATCACATACAAACTCTAGGTGATTTCGGGTGATACAAAGTGATTCTAGTGCCAAAAAACCTGGACACCTTCATAGTTTCCCTTTCTCCTTCGTGTAGCTGTGTTGGGGGACTAGTTTTGGATGTAGAGGGACTAGTTTTTTTGTGTTATAATAAGTACAAGGTAAGTTTATGCTTCTCATATCTTATCTAAACTTCTACGAGTCGTAGCTCGATCATAAAGACTATAACTTGCGAGTTTCGAAAGAGTAGTATGTTGTTTGTAGTTGTGCCACAGTTTGGTGGTTGTGAACTTATTCTTAAGTTGAATTTATGGCTAGTTTATATTAGAAGAAGATTAATTATGTATTTTTAGTTGTGTTTCTTGATTTAAAAGAAAATACAAGTTGGAACGTTTTTAGGTAATCCAAAAAATAAGCTGAGTAGCTGAACTTGTGGGACTGTTATGGGGTCATTTTAAAGTTGTATTGTTCCTGAAAATTAGAAAAGATAATTGAATATGTGGCAGTTAATGTTGTTGCTAAATTCTGGAAGGAAGAAGGGGCCAAACAGAGCTTGCCGCTCGTCAGGATTGTTAAAGTGTTTTGAAAGGAATATTATGAGTAATGTTGATATTGTTTGGGCTATATGTAACAAGATGTAAAGATGTTAATTAAACATTACATATGAATGGTCTGATAAATTATAAGCAATATAGTGTCTGTATAATGAGGGATTGTTATATACGAATAGTTCAACAAGGCAGCATAATGTATAGTTTCTGCCTCCGAGGCTCCTAAACATCGGGCCAACGGGCCTTGGAACGACTATCTATATAGCTGCCCCTTCCCCCTAGAAGCGGTAGCGAGCTTCTTTGGTGCGAAGTGCCCGGGATGCCTTCGGGTCTTTGGGCAGCTTGTCGTGCTGAAGGTAATTGATAAACTCATTCCTCTAGTCCCAAACTAGGTTGGTTGTATTTACTTCACCATAAACGTCCATATCCAGTACCGAATACATGAGCTGTACGAAAATTTCGGAATATGATCCTTTCATCTATGTGGATGACCCCAAATTGGCCAATGTATCTGCTTCTAAATTTTCTTCTCTCGGGATGTGAGTGATTGACCACTCCCAAGTTTGAACTTTAATCACGTACTATTGCATACGTTCCTCCTTTGTGTCAAAGATCCCATAAACGTGGTTATCACCATATGCGAATCACATTTGATTTCTATGACCTCGTAGCCAAGTCCATGGGACAATTCGAGTCCTGCAATCAATGCCTCATACACGACTTCATTGTTAGTCAAAGGAATAGTTTTTATGGCATGCCTCAGGGTTTATCCCGAAGACGTGATCAGAACCACACCATGCCCGGACACTTTCACATTGGAAGTTCCGTAGGGTCCAAACTCCTAATGTCGTCTCTGACACTATCACCGCTTCTTTGCAGCTAAAGGCAGTAGCCCGAGACTGAAATCGACCATGAAGCTGGCCAAAACATGTGATTTAATCGCAGACATGTGCATATACTCAATATTAAATTCACTAATTTCAACTGCCCACTTGGCCAGGCGACCTGAACACTCAGGTTTGTGAAGGACATTGCACATGGGAAAAGTTGTCTTCACGTCTATCGGGTGGCACTGAAAATAAGGCCTAAGCTTTTGAGAGGCGACTACGGGAGCTAAGACAATTTTTTGAGGTGCGTATAATGAGTCTCCGCTTCCAATAAAAATTTTCTTATATAATAGACTGGAGATTGTGTACCTTCTTCCTTCCGGACTATAGCTGCACTTACCGCTACCTCGGAGACCGCTAAGTATATATCAGCAATTGTTCGCCTTCCCCCGATTTTAATAATAGCAGAGCTCTTTATTGATACCGTTTCAGATCTTTTAAGGCATGTTGGCATTCTGGAGACTCGAACTTGTTCTTCTTCTGCAGAAGTGAGAAGAAGTGATGAGATATTTCTGAAGACTGAGAAATGAACCTACTTAGAGCGGCCAATCTTAAAATTAGCATTTGGACTTCTTTCATGCTTTTCTGCTGGTCGGTAATGTCCTCGATAGATTTGTTCTTATCAGATTGACCTCAATCCTTCTTTGTGACACCAGGAAACCCAAGAATTTACAGAGCTAACTCCGAACGCGTATCTTTCGGGGTTGATCTTCATGTTGTGCTTCCTTAGGAAATTGAAAGTTCCCTGGAGGTGTTTTAAATGGTCACCTGCATTCAAAGACTTGACCAAGATATCATCTATGTATACTTCCGTTGTTTTACCTATTTGTTTTTCGAACATCTTGTTCACGAGCCTCCAATAAGTGGCTCCAACATTTTTAATCCTGAAGGGCATCACATTATAACAATATGTGCCAAAGTTTGTGATGAACATAGTTCTTTTCCTAATCCACTAGCTTCATCTTAATTTGATTGTACCCAGAATAGGCATCAAGGAAACTTATCAACTCGTGTCCGGTTGTTGCATCAATCATTTGATCAATGTTTAGCAATGGAAACGAGTCTTTTGGGCAGGCATTATTCAAGTCCTTATAATACGCACATTTTGAATTTATTATTCTTTGTCAGAACTACAAATACATTAGCTAGCCAGTCGGGATACTTTACCTCCTAGATTAAACCAATGTCAAATAACCGAGTTACCTCTTCTTTGAAAAACCTATTTCTGACCTCGGATAGACCCTTCTTCTTCCTTACCAGTAGGAAACTTGGGTCCAGGCTTAGATTGTGAAAGACAACCTCTAGTTGGGATACTTGTCATATCCGTGTGCGACCATACAAAACAATCAATGTCAGTTTTAAGGAAATCAATAAATCTTGACCTGAGCTCGGGGTTTGGCCTAGTCCCAAGTGAAATTTACTCTGTAGGAATTTTTCGAACAAATCCACTTGGTCCTGTCTGCTTCTTTCGGCACCTGAATATATCTTAGTACCTGATAGGATTCCGACTCCTCTTCACCTTTTTCATCTTCGCCTAGTTCGGGAGTAGGCGTTGGTTCCCATATTTTCTATGCATTGAGTTCCTTCCCTTTACTGTTTAAAACTGATACCACATTCATTTCCCATGCTTCCGGTTAATCTCCTCTTATTTGTTTGATTCCCCCTCCCCCCCTTCCCGGAGTCAAGAATTTTAGAACTTGGTTATATGTTGATTACATAAATTTCATCTCGTGTAACCATGGTCTACCAATAATTATGTTGTAGCCCATGTCATCGTCCACCACTTCAAATAAGGTGGTGAACGATGCTTCTATTAAGTTTGGCTTGTTACAGTACCCTCTACTGAATGATGTTGGGTGAACTTTCTGAGTCAACCAAAACACGTTTAATTTTTAAATCTAGAACATGAAGAGAAATTACCAGGGAATCGTTGTGCGGTAGAAGAAGTCCATCCGCATCTTCTTCCGTGAAGGTTATGTTGTCTTCGGCGACTTCCCAAAGTCTCTTGTATTCTTGGCTGCCGAGAGAGTTACACCGTTGATCTTGTTCCCCCCGAAAATCATGTTGATAGTTAGCCGATGGGGGTTTCCCCTATCTTCGAGGGTTCTAGGTTGTCTTGGCTGTGGACATAGTTGTTCTTGGCCCAGTCACTTAAGAATTCCCTAAGATGGTTGTTCTTTAACAACGTTGCCACCTCCTCGCGCAGATGCTAGCAGTCCCCAATTTGGTGGTCATGAGTTCCATTATATTCGTACCATAAATTAGGATCTTTGTTGTTGATACCCAATTTTTCCCTATATTATTTTTAAAATGCATATATAGCTTCAAATTAATGTATGAGCATCAATTAATATTTTTCAAAATTTCTGCACTTTTCTAAGGATTTTTATCAATCTATCTAGTATTTTGTTATATAAGTAATTACTAATTTCATCACAAATAGTTTTATAATAAGTTTATTGCTTAATTTTTTATCATTTATATTTAAACTAAGCATTAATCATTTCATGAATAGCCACACTTACATTTTTAGGGTTATAATTGCAATAACTTTGCAATAATAACCCATGTTTGCATAATTACCTTATTTCTGTAGAAAATAGCTTTTTATATTTTTATAATATTAAGTAACTATCTTGAATCATCTTTATTCATGAAAATCATTTTTTTTATAATTTATTAACTATTTTACAAATTATTTATCAAACTAATTGGGTATTTAACAAATAGCCTTTTTAATTTTGTTTTAATTTCAGACCTAGCCCAAATTATTACACCCACCCCCCAGCCCAATTAAAATCATAGCCCAATTCTTCATCTAACCCGACACAAAACCTCCTCTAATCGTGGTCGTTGATCTCAAAGATCAACGATCCACATTATTTCTTTCCTTTTTTAATCTAATCTAACCCTAACCCCCTCATTTTCTTTTGTTCCGCCGTCTTCATTCTCCCTACCTCTCCCATTCTCTCTCAAACACTCTCTCTAAAACCTAACCGCCGTCACCGGAAAACTACCATTCCATGGAATTTCTCTGTAGTTTCCGGGCCTTGCCGGTCTCCTACCTCTTCTGGGTATTATTTTGTTGTTGCATGAAGAAGTCTCGAATCAAATTTGTTCAAAACTTTTTCATGAGCCTATCTATGGCCATCTCTGTCTGTGAGTATTACTTTCTTCATTTTATGGCTCAAATCTATGGTTTTAAATCAAGTTTCCTTTCATCTCTGTCATTTTTGAAAACTCTAATCTCCTTCTATGTGGGTTTGTTCAGATCCTTGTAGATCTGAGACGATTTTAACCATTATTGAGTATTTTCCTTTGAAAAACCTTCTGTTTTCCTTATTATTATTCGATTCCAATACTTCTAAGAACTAGGGTTTCGTCCTACGTCCTCTTCTAAAGGTTTTAAATTTCCAAGTGTTTGAATCTGATTATCCTTTGCTAGTTCGACTAATTTATGCGTATATGCTTTAAACCCTAGGTCTTTCTGCTTATTGCAGTAATTATTTCAGTGATTTTCCCCGTTATTGTTTGTTTTTGTCAATCAAAATAGATTGACTAATTTTATTAGGATTCGAAGTATATTTTTCTTTTAAAATTAGTGCTTCTCTGTGACTTTACCTATTTTCGTTATCTATGACTTTTATTTGGTACTACTTTCCTAATTTAGACTAATTAGTCTAGTTTATGGTCAATAATAGATTTTTTACCTTATTTGAATCCTAATCTGAGTCGTTAAGGGATTCTCCGCAATTTAAGGGGTCCTTTCCGGATTCTTCTGTGTGAATTGATTGAGTTAGTTCCCCAATTAACTGATTGATTATCTTGTTTTATGAACTCTGATTTATTCTTTACCTTAATTGTTTTACTTTGCTAAGTTCTATATAAACCCCACTCTGATTTTTCTTTAACACGAACACATTCAGAAAGAAACACACACACATAAATCTTGCTCTTACCTTTATGTTACTTGTGTTTGCTACATTGTCTAGCCGGGCGAAAGCCAAGGCTAGACTATTGGGCTCTGCATCCTTTTACCTTCCTGTTTGTTATTTTAACTGATATGTCTATCCTCCTATTGTCATTCATTATGCTATGAAGTTTAAACCTATGTGCTTTCCTGTCTATTGCTCTACTTCTGTGTAGTTAAGTCCATGTCTTTCCTGTGTATTGATTTCAATTAACTTGACTATTTATGTCTTTCATGTTTTGTTGATTTTAATTAGCAATAACTACTTCTGTGTAGTTAAACTTCTATCTTTCCTGTTTGTTGATCTTAATTAGTATAACTACTTCTGTGTAGTTAAATTCCCGTCTTTCCTGTTTATTGATCATAATCAGCATGTCTATCTATGTTGCTATGTCCTATTTAGTAATCTGGCTATTTTCATATGCAATTAACACTATGTGCTTCCTACTCATGACTCCTAACCAGCATGTCTATCTTTGTCATTAGGTCCTATTCAGTATGTTATGTAATTTGTTTGTCAACCTGCCTTTGCCTGCTTTATGTCTCTGTTAACCAGCTTGCTTCATCTCTTATGACATTATCTTATCAAATATGTCAGTATGGTTCATGTATGTTCTTATTTGGTCCAGTATACTAATCCACTTGTTTCTCAACTAGCATACTTTCACTCTTGCCCTGTTTCTTGTATTCCTGATTAAGGACTTTTATGTTCCCAACCACTGCTACCCTTCTCTTTGTAGTTGTCTGTTTATTATTCTGTTCCTAGAATGCTATATGCCCACCTAGTAATAACTAATGAACTGGGTGAATCCTAGGCAATGTGAAATTTCCCGTGAAGTGGTTGTGATCCTATTTCTGTCCGCTGTTTTATTGCTGGAACCATTGTTTGAACTTCAAAGTACTGGAATGACTCTAGTTATTCCTATCAACTTCTAAAATTCGAATTTTTTCCCTAAAACTATCCCCTATTTTCATATACTATTTTCAACTCATACTCTTAGACTTTTAGGGTCCTGCCCCTCCAGTGTGAACACTGGCTAGGAGTCCATAGACTCCTCCGAACTCTGACACGCTGGGGCTGGATTTTCCACACTTTTTCACAAAACTGTTTCCTTAAAGGGTTACTGGTGTAAGCATTTCCCGGGGTCCCTGAGGCCCTTGGGAACTTTGACGCACCAGAAGACCATTTGGTATACTATGAGATACCGGCACACTTCAAATTTGGTTGAAGGCCTGGATTTTCGGGTTTACTGTTGGACCTATGCAGGCTCCCTATAACATAGTCATTTGATTCTGTAATTCATTTATATCTGGTCTGTAATAATAATCTTTGTAAAACAGATATGGGGTTATTAGTAAAAGCTGGGAAGAACTTTATATGTATATATTATTGTTGGGTTCGGGTAGAAATCATGGCTATAGGTTATTGTGATGATGATTTATATGCATTAGAAATCATGCCCATAAGACTTATCTCATTCTTTGAAATCCTGAATTTTCGTTTTTTTGCGTCTTAGAAATCTTGATTCTAGGTCGTTATCAATTCTACCTCAAGTACAATATTTTAAAAACACTATATATGCATTAGATATCATGTTCCTAGGTTCTTTTGCTGAACTCGTTGGGAAATTAATTGACACCTTTATTTGCCTAGATATCACGTCTATAGGAAATACAATCTTGACACTTAGACACCATGCATATAGGAAATAAGTGTAAAAAATAGCTTCAACACTTAGATATCATGCCTATTGAGAAAATGTATGGAATTTGTTTCTATGTTTGGATGTCATAATGCTTGTGATCAGTTTCAGTACATAGGAAACATTCCTATAGTACCTAAAAGATGAAATCTGCTTGTTTAAATTAATCATTGTTTAGTCAGATTAATGTTTAGATACCATGTCTATAGGATTCTGCCTGGTTATTACCTAGGCAAGCCTGTAGGATAATCAAAGTTCTGAAGTTTGAAAGTTGTGATTTCTTACTTGAAACATGCTCAGATTCCGTAACCAGTAGGCAAACTTATTAGGTATTCACTGCTTCGCCTTAATGAAATGTTGCATATTCTATTATGTGTTCATCTAGATATCCTGCTATAGGACCTTAAATCATTTAAAAACTGTTTGTTTGAGGCGTGCAATTGTTTGTTTATTTGTGGAGGTAAATGTGAGCCCTTAACTGCTCATTTTATGTGATAGTCCTACCTGTTTTGTTTGACGCCTAGTTTTCTCCTTTTAAGCACCATAGGTGAGTCTAGAACCGCCTTAATAGAGTTCCTAAGCACCACCAGGGACATAGGCAGGGACAGGTAATGCATCACAAGTTACATATTCGATACTATTAGAACTCTTAGATAATAATTAAGGGGAGGGTAATTGGGTAGTAAAGGATATGATGACCTGTGCGCTAATGCTACGCGTAACACCTCTATTTGAGGAAAGTTTACCGAGTATTGTACAGAAGTGATCCTATAGTATAATAAACCTAGGACCCCCTTATTCACGTTTTTAAAATAATCTTTATTTGTTCAAGTTGCTTTATGAATAATTCAGTCAAATTGCGTTTGGCCGGGACCCACCGTCGTGGACCTCGAGGGGTGCCTAACACCTTCCCCTCAAGGTAATTTTGAGTCCTTACCCAATGTCTTGTAACATAAACTAGTTTATGAGTTATCTGCTTTAGGTGCCCTAACGCACCTTTAATCCATTAGGTGGTGACTCTTCAAATTCTATAACACTTCCCAAAAGGAAATGAGTTGTTCCAAAATGTCGAAACCTCGATTCTGCGAGAAAAAACGGGGCGCGACAGCATGGAGACTCCGCTGGGGATATTAGGCTCTTACCATAACAAACTTGCTTTTGTGAAATAGTCTTTAAGCATGCTTTATTGTGCTAATACGTGTGCACCCTTTCCCTTCCCCCTTTATGTGAATTTAATTTCCTATTTTCAAGCATTTATGATTTTCTTTACTGCAGAAACTAACTTGTCTCCTTGTTTTCTTTATTAAACGCCTTTTCAATTATTAAATATCACATTTATCATTTTTAACATCCAAATACATGACAACATGCTATTTACTATTGCATAAATCATGCTCAACATCATACTCCACTCGTGCTTAATCAATCCTATAGCGACGCTTGATGAGTGTTCGCGCCTTTCCCCCCTCAAGTCAAATCAGAAAGGCTTATTTGCGGTAAAACTAGTCGATCAGCGGTGCAGTCGATGGTTCCGTGCCTTTCCCCCCTCAAGTTTTCCGCTTGAGGGTACCCGTCTAGACCTTTATAGAAACCTTATTCTGATTAATTGTACATGCATCATGGTCAAACCTAGCCGGGTTAATGTGTTGTCCACATAATAACCCTTTAGGAAAAACTTTGTCAAAAAGTCCTCTGGGATTTTCATAATCCCAATGGACACGACCATGATCTGTGCATTAATTTGGAGAAATAAGTGTCAATATGCTAATCACTGATGTATAAGTAGTCGAATCTGGAGGGGGAAAGGGTCTAACCTTACTTATTTTTGCAGAAATGAGGCACGAAGTTCCCAGGTTCGGCATGGTCGAAAGAATACCACCATTGTTGCTGGATTGGTGGGAGGACCTTTCGCCAAGTGATAAATACCATGTGAAAAGGGTCCTCAGAAACTTACCTTCTTTACTGGATATCCAACAAAACAATATGATAATCGAAGCGGCCACTATGTTCTAGGACAGAAAAAGTTCCGTGTTCCGTTTTTGCAATGTAGAAATGACTCCACTCTTGGAGGAGATAGGAGGATTCGCTTGACTACCTTGGGGCAGTCCGAGTTTATTGGTGCCGAAAAATCATGCCGCTAGGGGGTTCTTAAAAGTGATGGGTTGAAAAAGAACGATGATTGGAGTGCCTGAAGGAGTCCTACATACCCTTTGACTACCTTTATGAATGATATGGTCATAGAAAATCCTATCATATCTTCCATGATGAATTCTCTATCACTTCCTTGGGTCATATTCACCGCAGGGATATTGTGTTCGTTGTTTGCTTCCTAGGTATGATAGTATTCCCAAGAAAAGGAGACTGGATTCACACTAGACTGGCTATGGTAGCCAAGACTTTAATGGTGGGGATCGAGGGGCAAACATATACCATTGTCCCTATGATCATAGCTGACATCTACCGAGCCTTGGACCATTTCCAGAAGGGGTCCAAACCCTTGTTATTATCTGCTACTACAACTTTGGTTATTAGATCATCTCCAAAAGGGTCAATATCGTCAAGAGTTTCCACGAAGGGAGTGGAAAGATCATATAGCCTTCCATCACCCCAAGAGAATGACTTACATTCCAGACAAGTTTACTCAACCGGAAAATGCTACAGAATGGGCGCAATTTTTTGACAATTTGGCTGAGGACCAGGTTCAATGGATGTTCGAATGGTTCCCTACTAGTGAGTTCATCATCAAATCTAGGGCTCCGCACTTGGTGTTGATCGGGTTAAGGGGCATATACCCTTATGTTCCCTATCAATGTTATGAGACAGGCAGGCTGGAATCAAGTCATACCGCGAGTTTCTAAAATGAGTCATTACAGGGAAGATTTTCAGGATGACCACATCCCGTACAAATGTGAAGCTCAACATATGTGGCATCTAAAGGTTATTGTGGAAAGGGACACCATCGAGCCAGACAGGTACCACGCAAGGAATATACGCTTTTACCTATCATGGTTGGAAGACGACATAGCAGGGGAGTTGAGACGGGAATCACTCGAGAAACAGGGTCATAGACGAAGTTACTGAAGCCCAAGTGAGATACAATAAACTGCACAAAAGGGTTCATGAGTCCGAGGCCGAGCATCTGGAGCAACAAAAAACTGATATGGAACTGATCAATGAATGGAGGGAAAGGGCTATCAAATCTAATGAAAGACTGGAATATTTAGAGTAGGGTGTAATGGAGTTGGAGGGGAAAACGAGGAAAAGAGTCGCCGGCTGCCAGAATGCTGAGGAAAGCGAAGGATGACATCTTGCGAGAGTATACCTATTATTGGGCATGCACGACCTAGGGGTAACCTGATTGACAGAGCCAAGAAGATCAAGCTTAGGGAAGGTCCTTATGGAACTAAGTAGATTAGGTTTACCTGCTTTTTCCAATGTAATAAGGCCAAGTGCCATTAGTGACTTATCTTATTTAGTGTCATTTTATATTTATCTGCTTTTACATTAATGAAATGAGGCAATTATTGGCACTAAAATTCTCCAAATCAACTTTTCGCTAGGCCTACCTCGAGCACAACGAGGCTCCCAAATTAGGATGCGAATTTACATTCCCGCACTATGTGTTTAGATATTGCAAATACTCTTCTTTGAACCCTTACTTACTTGGTTACTTTTGTTGTCTTTTCTTTCTTTCCTTTTTAATTATCCCCATTCCCCAAGGCTGGTTCACGCATACTGGCATCATCAGCTTATCATACCAGATCCAGGGGCCCTCCACCTTCTCCTCCTCCAAGTGTACCGAAAGAAAAAGGGAAAGCTAAAATGGATGATATGAATGGCATAAGAACAGACAACACTGCACATGTTGAGAACGGGGAGACTTTCGGTGGCCGGGGCACTCAAGCCCCTAATTATTTGGTTTTACGGCTTGAGCAAAAGATACTTGCACTACAGGGCGAGCTTGAGCCGGTCCATAACTTGGCAAATCTCTCCCTCAAAATGAATATTCCCGACACCCAGAACCCTGCACCAGCTTAGAACACACCCAACAAACACCAACAGAATCCTCCCGCACCTCACCAGTATACAACCCCTCCTCAAAATCAGCATCTCCCTACTCAATACCCACAAAACACCTACCATACTCCCCAAGATACCCCCACAAATTATTCCCCAACCCCAAAAATCCACCAATGATCATCATTATGCCCAAAATCCTGGACTTTACCAGAAAAACCCTATATACATAGAAACCCTACCTCACTCCACTCAACAAATCTCCTATACACCAGAATCCGCTGAGAAGGACCTTCTCACCAAACATGGCTGAAGAGCTCAATAAGTTTACAAGTCGGGTTCAGGGTATTGAAGGGGGTAAAAGAATAGAAGGTCTGAACTATGATGATTTATGCATACAACTGGATGTGGAACTACCACAGGGTTACAAACCTCCCAAGTTCAAAATTTTTGACGATACGGGTGATCCCAAGATTCATTTGAGGACTTATTATGACAAGATCGTGGGGGTCGGAAAAGATGAAAGGATTAGAATGAATCTATTCATGAGGAGTCTTACTGGAGATGCTCTATCATGGTACATAAGCCAGAATCCGAAGAAGTGGGCCAATTGGGTGAGCATGGTGTCCGATTTCATGGATAGGTTCAGGTTTAACAAAGAGAATGCACCGGATGTTTTCTATATCCAGAACCTAAAGAAGAAGCCAACTAATATTTTCCGCAAGTATGCTACTCGATGGAGGTCGGAAGCAGCCAAGGTTAGACCAACATTGGATGAGGAATAGATGAACAAGTTCTATGTCCGGGCACAGGATCCACAGTATTATGAAAGGCTAATGGTCATTGAGAACCATAAGTTCTCCGATATCATCAAACTCGAAGAAAGAATTGAAGAAGGTATTAAAAGCGGGATGGCGACAAATTCCGAGGCACTGCAAGCCACGAATAAAGCATTGCAATTAGGAGATATATCGAAGAAGAAAGATGTGGGAATAGTTATGGTTGCCCAGGGACCCAAAACTCCATTTGTATACCAGATCCCTTCATTCACATACCAGACACCTCCACCCATATATTCCAACCATCACCTCCCAGATATTCCCAACCTACTACCGCCTACCACACCTATAACACTCAACCATCCTATGATCAGTCACCTCCAACTCGTCCAAACTACCAAAAACTGAGGCCTAATTTTGACCGCAAACCACCCAGACAGTACAACGCCATTGCTGAACCCATCGACCAGTTATACGAAAGGTTGAAAGCAGCTGGATATGTCACCCATATTCCCGATGTGGTCATGAAGAACTCATATAAATGGGTCAATCCAAACAATACATGTTCATATCATTCCGGCATGAAGGTACATACTATTGACGAGTGCCTCACCTTGAAAGATAAGATCCAAACACTGATTGACAATAAGGTCATACAGACAAAGGAAACTGCACCTAATGTCCGCAACAATCCTCTTCCAGATCATAGGGGTGGAGGGGTCAATGTGATAGAAACTGATGAAGAGTGGGATCCCGAGGGATCAATCGAGCTTATTTGTGGAGGTGATGATCCTAATAAACTTGCAGTCACACTCAATCCCATTGTGGTGCAGACACGACCGCTAGTTGGAGTTGAGATAGCCGCATCGGTTCCTTTAGAAGTAGAAGTAACACCACCCACAACAATACTCACTCCATTTGAAGTGGAGATGGCCATACCTTTCATTTTAACGGTGGCATACACACGACCCTTCAGTTCAAATTCTGTACCTTGGGATTATTTGGACGAGGCTAGAAAAAAGTGAAAGTCAAAGAAGGAAGAATCTGGCACTGCACAGGGGATGACCAGAACAGGAAGGGTTTATACACCTGAACACTTAGAAGAAACCAGTAATCAAGCTTATAATAAACTACCCGTCATTGAGATTGGTCCAGATGACCTCTAGAGGAAGGTACATGCAAGGGAGTACCATGTCATTGATCATCTGAACAAGGCTCCCGCTCAGATATCTATCATGTCGCTGCTGCAAAATTCTGAGGCACACAGGAATGCGCTAATGAAGGTGTTGAGTGAAGAATATGTATCCAACAACATCACTGGTGGAGAAATGGCCAATATGGTGGGGCAGGTGCTAGAAAGCCATAAAATCACCTTCCACGAGGACAAGCTGCCGCCTGAAGGGTTGAAACACGATTGGGCACTGCACATCACAGTGCGAAGATAAGTTTATTGCTAGAATTTTGATTGACGGAGGATCCAACCTCAACATTTTCCCATTGACAACGTTGAAGAAGTTGGGCAAAGTCCTACATGAGATATGGGAGGGAAATATGAATGTGAAAGCATTCAACGGGTCTTAGAGAGCTACCACTGGAGAAACTAATCGCTGCCTGAAGATGGGCCCTACATGGTTTGATATTGAGTTTCATGTACTGGATATATCCGCCTCTTACAATCTGCTATTGGGACGATTATGGATACACGCTGCTGGGGCTGTAGCATCTACTTTACATCAGACCGTGAAGTTTGAATGGAAACACCAGGAAGTAATTATCCATGGAGATGGGAGCAACCCTATTTACACTAGTCAGACTATCCCGGTGATTGAAAATAGGAGAAGGTTAGGTGGAGAAACATACCATCGTATCGAGTGGGTCAACACGATTGAGAAAGATAAGTGGTGGAGTAGCAAGATATCAAGAATGATAGCATAGAAGGGATATGAGCCCGATAAGGGGCTTGATAAGAAACTTCAAGGCAATTCCAAACCGATACAACCAAAGCACCATGGTACCACTTTTGGTTTGGGATACCAATACACCTGGCAAGAATACCAAGATTGGTCACCACTGTGGTGTGGTCCATACTATCCTTGAGCAGCCTGTGCCACACCTGAATCAGACCTTCCAGCAAGCCGATATCATATGGGGATCAGAGGAAGAAGAAGCGTTGGTGGCATTGAGGAGTTTTTTCTTAGAAGATGATGACATGGACTGTTATGTGATTGTCGATCAGGAGGAGAAGGAAGACCCTACCATCCAAGCTCTGGAGAGCGGAGCATTACTCAAGAACTGGACTGTTAGACTATCAAGGGCCCAACAAGTCCCGTGGTAGCAAGGCTGAATGGCATTGTTTATTTTTTTTTAAAATAAAAATGATTTTCGCTTTTGAATTTCTCTTTTGTCTTAAATAATATTTTTCAAGGTTCCAAAAACATTATTTGAGTTATTGAAAATCATTTTGTTTGACATTTTTAAATGGCTTGATGTTTTATTATCGCTATTTTGTTTCTTTCATATCTTTATCCCTACATCATTGATATTTCTTATCTTGATGAACTGACGGTTGTGACATGTAATGAGACAACGGAAGAAAAGGACAGTGATTCAGAAGAAGAAGAAGATGTAATACCTGAAGAGATCGTTAGAGAAGTAGAGAATTTTGAGAACAAACCCAAGTCCAACTTGGAAGAAACTGAGATAGTTTACTTGGGAAATCCTGAAACCACCAAAGAAACCCGCATAAGCATCCATTTTTCACTGTTAGAAAAAGAGGAGTACACTCGGTTCCTGAAGGAATATGAGGATATCTTTGCATGGTCATACGACGATATGACAGGGTTGAGCACATCCATAGTGGATCACAAGTTACCTACAAATCCAATGTGAAAATTCAAGCTAGACATGAGCCTAAAAATCAAGGAAGAAGTTACTAAGCAGATCAAAGCCAAGGTCCTCAGAGTAGTTGAGTATCCAACTTGGCTAGCCAACATTGTGCCAGTTCCGAAGAAGGGCAGGAAAGTTAGAGCCTGTGTTGATTATCAGGATCTAAACAAAGAAAGTCCCAATGATGATTTCCCGCTACCTAACATACACATTTTGGTCGACAATTGTTCCAAGCATGAACTCCAGTCTTTTGTGGATTCCTTTGCTGGTTACCAACAGATCTAGATGGACGAGGAGGACGCTGAGAAAACGCTTTCATTACACCATGGGGTGTGTACTGTTACAAGATGATGCCATTCGGCCTAAAGAATGCTGGTTCCACCTACATGAGGGCCATGACTACTATTTTTCATGTCATGATACACAAAGAAATCGAGGTATATGTGGATGATGTCATCATTAAATCCAAGAAGGCCACATACCACATAACAGACTTGAGGAAATTCTTCGACAGATTGTGGAAGTACGACCTAAAGCTAAACCGTGCAAAGTGTGCATTCGGGGTTCCTGCCGGAAAGCTATTAGGATTCATCGTCAGCCGCCGGGGAATAGATTTGGATCCATCGAAGGTTAAATCCATCCAATAATTAATAAAGATGTGATGAGTTTCCTGGGACGCCTTAACTACATCAGCTGTTTCATAGCACAGTCCACAGTAATATGTGAGCCGATTTTCAAAATATTGAAAAAGGACGGTGCAACTAGTTGGACCGAGGTTTGTCAAAAGGCTTTTGACAAAATCAAGGGTTACTTATCAACACCACCAGTTTTGGTCCCACCAGAGCCAGGTAGACCACTGCTACTTTACCTGACCGTGCTAGATGGAGCTTTCGGCTGCGTTCTAGGGAAGCACGACGAGATATGAAGAAAAGAACATGTCATCTACTACCTAAGTAATAAGTTTTCACCTTTTGAAGCAAGGTATTCTCTGTTGGAACAAACCTATTGTGACTTGACCTGGATAGCTCATAAGCTGAGGCATTACTTCTGTGCCTATACAACATATCTCATATCGAGAATGGATCCCTTGAAGTATATCTTTCAGAAGCCTATGCCCACTGG
The DNA here is from genome assembly GCA_005239505.1 of Nicotiana paniculata. Lineage (NCBI taxonomy): Eukaryota > Viridiplantae > Streptophyta > Magnoliopsida > Solanales > Solanaceae > Nicotiana > Nicotiana paniculata. The sequence goes on along the minus strand of ML353305.1, from coordinate 10,431 downwards.
CAATATGGCTAAGTGGCAAATCTTGTTGATTGAATTCGACATTGACTATGTAACTCAGAAAGTAGTCAAGGGACACAGACCGACAGACCACCTTGCTAAAAACCCTGTGGGGGGGAGAATACAAACCCCTGAAAACGTATTTTCTTGATGAAGAGGTATCATTCGTAGGAGAAGACATTGTTGAAGCCTATGATGGCTGGAGAATGTTCTCCGACAGAGCGGAAAACTTCAAAGGAGTCGGCATTGGAGCCGTCTTGGTATCGAAAACTGGTCAGCATTATTTGGTATCTACGAAACTTAGATTCCCTTGCACCAACAACATAGCGGAATACGAAGCTTGCATATTAGGGCTCAACATGGCTGTTGACATGAGCATTCAGGAACGGCTGGTATTCGGCTTTTTAGATCTACTTGTGCACCAGGTAAAAGGATAATGGGCTACCAAGATTTCCAAAATATTGCCATATCTAAACCATGTGTAGGAATTGAAGAAAAGATTCACAAAGATAGAGTTTCGGCATGTTCCTAGAATTCAAAATGAGTTTGCCGATGCAGTGGCCACTTTGTCATCAATGATACAACATCCAGATAAGACCTTCATTGATCCTATCCCAGTAAGGATCCATAATCATCCGGCATATTGTGCTCATGTCGAAGAGGAAATGGATGGAAGGCCTTGGTCCAGGACATCAAAGAGTATGTGGCAAAATGAGAATACCCGGAGCATGCAAACCGTACTAAAAAACGCACGCTTCGGAGATTATCCAATCATTTATTCCACATCGGATGAACTCTATATTGAAGAACTCTTGATTTGGGACTGTTAAGTTGTGTCGACGCAAAAGAAGCTTCTAAATTGCTCGAGGAGATACATGTCAGGACCTGCGGCCCGCATATGAATGGCTTTGTCCTGGGCAATAAGATAATTAGGGCCGACTATTTCTGGATGACCATGGAGACAGATTGCATCCAATATGTTCAAAAGTGATACCAATGTCAAGTACATGCATATATTATAAAAGTGCCACCGAACGAGATTAATGCAACAAGCTCACCTTGGCCCTTTTCCTCCTGGGGAATGGATATCATTGGTCCAATCGAGCACACCGCCTCAAATGGGCATCGATTTATTTTAGTGGATATCGACTACTTCATTAAATGGGTTGAAGCCGCATCTTACAAAGCTGTGACTTAGAAAGTCGTTACGGATCTTGTCCGCGACCGGATTGTTTGTCGGCTCGGAGTTCCAGAGTCCACCATCACCGCCAATGCCGCCAATCTCAACAGTGATCTGATGAAAGCCCTGTGTGAGACTTTCAAAGGCAAGCACAAGAATTCCACAACATATAGACCTCAAATGAATGGAGCTGTGGAAGCCGCCAACAAAAACATCAAGAAGATACTGAGGAAAATGGTAGAAAATCACAAACAATGGCACGAGAAGCTACTGTTCGCTTTATTGGGATACCATACCACAGTCCGCACATCAACCTAGGCAACTCTTTACTTGCTGGTTTATGGTACTAAAGCTGCCATTCCTGCCGAAGTAGAAATTCCTTCCATGAGAATCATACAAGAAGCTGAGCTCAGCGACGCAGAATGGATAAGGATTCGTTATGAGGAGCTAGCCCTCATAGATAGAAAGAGGATGAACGCGGTATGTCACAGATAACTTTATCAGAACCGAATATCCGGATCCTTCAACAAAAGAGTCAAGCCGAGACAGTTCACACCGGGGCAGCTGGTGTTGAAGAAGAACTTCCCGCATCAAGATGAAGCCAAAGGGAAGTTCTCTCCCAACTAGCAAGGTCCTTACATGGTTCACAGAGTATTGACAGGAAGAGCCCTCATACTTGCAAAAATGGACGGAGAAATTTGTCCAAAACCAATCAACTCAGATGCAGCCAAAAGATATTATGTGTAAATCATCCTATGCTTTTCTACATGATGTAAATTGAACTACGCTCGACCTGATTTCCATTTAAGAGGGGATACGTAGGCAGCCTTGTGGGTTCGGTCACAATTCAATAAAATTTCTGTTTTCCCCATCATCAAAAACTAGGGTAGAATTTTGAGGAGGCCCCTCAAAAGTTTGAAGCAAGTTCAACAATTCGCAGCATATAAAGCAGTTAGAAGCATTATTCAGTTAACTGGGGCACGGTAGAAGCGGTCGCAATGTCTTCGATCGTGTCACAGTCACTGTTTCATCTAATCAATTTCTAAAATCTATTTTAATATTTATTTGAAAGTTATGCAGGCATGATATTTAACATAAACTGCTTTAGCGAACGTTACCCCAATAATTTGAACAGGATTTTCAGACGGAACAGAGCAAACCAAGTAAGCAGACGAAAGCACGAACCAACCTTCCCCCTGTGAAACTCCCGATTTTTCTTTGAATGTAGAAACAAGGGATATGCAGACCTTGGAATCACAAGTCTTCATAACAATAAAGATATCCAAACTCATCTCCAGATAAGAAATACTATGCTATCACTTATTGTTCATTGCATGAGACTAAGCTATGTCTCAACCTTGCATGAGGCTAAGCCCTGCCTCCCTACTTGCATAAGGCTAAGCTCTGACTTCTATTTGCATGAGACTAAGCTATGTCTCAACCTTGCATGAGGCTACCCCTACCTCCCTACTTGCATAAGGCTAAGCATTTCCTTCTCTTTGCATGGGACTAAACCCTATCCCGAATCCTGCATAAGGCGAAGACCTGCCTTCTCTTTGCATGGGAATAAGCCTTGTCCCGAATCTTGCATGAGGCTAAACCCTGCCTCCTTACTTGCATAAGGCTAAGCTCTAACTTCTCTTTGCATGGGACTAAGAACTGTCCCGAACCTTTCATGAGGCTAAGCCCTGCCTCCATATATGCATAAAGTTAAGCTCTGCCTTCCCTATGCATGGGACTAAGCCCTGTCCCGAACTCTGCATGAGACTAAGCTTTGTCTCAATATTGCATGGGACTAATCCCTGTCCTGAACCTTGCATAAGGCTAAGCCCTGCCTTCTCTTTGCGTGGGACTAAGCATTGTCCCCAGTCCCGCACGAGACTAAACATTGTCTCCCTTGTATTATTCATTCTATTATCTCGGGCCAAGCTCTGCGCGCAATTCCATTCAAGACTAAGCCATGTCTTGTCGCTCCTAGCATCATGTCTTTTCACCTAATGGGCTGAAATATAGCCAACTTGTCTTAAGGCGTCATAGTCTGAAGGCACCATCCTCATAGCCAGAAGACACCATGTCATCGCTTGAGGATCTCTCAAACTTGCATATCATTATTCAAAGGCGTCATGGTTTGGAGGCACCATTTTCATGGCTCGAGAACACCATTTCATGGCCAGCGAATCCCTTATCGCACAATTCATGGCCCGGGACATCATGGTCTAAGGACGTCATCCTCAACCGTCCAAAGACAATCCTCATGGTCTAAATGGAATTTGCATCATGTTTAAATTTACGAAAAATATATGCTTGTAGTGCATCTTTCATTTGCAGGTAACTCGATTGAGCAACCGTTATTCCAACTGGAGTAGTCCCGCTCCAGTTCCTTCGCATTACTTCAAACCTAACCACCCACCACAACCATTCAAAACCTTGTGTCCGTTTATGTGATGACTTCATCGGCATATTTCGTCGGTGAATCCAGAACTACACACAACCTGATTCCTGTAAAACCGAGGATATGTAGGCAGCTCGGAAACCAGAGTGCGGCCTACTCGGTCCAAATTGGCAATCATATCTTTACCCGATAACTCTTTCATCCTTCCCGGGTAAAGAAGGGCGACTGTTGATACCCAATTTTCCTATATTATTTTAAAATGCATATATAGATTCAAAATAATGCATGAGGATCAATTAATATTTTTCATAATTTTTGCATTTTCTAAGGATTTTTATCAATCTATCCCAGTATTTTATTATGTAAGTAATTACTAATTGTATCACAAATGGTTTTATAATAATTTTATTGCTTAATTTTTATCATTTACATTTTATACTAAGCTTTAATCATTTCATGAGTATCCACACTTACATTTTTAGGGTTATAATGGCAATAACTTTGCAATAATATCCTATGTGTGCATAGTTACATTATTTCACCAGAAAATAGATTTTTATATTTTTATAGTGTTAAGTTATAATCTTAAATCATATTTATGCATGACAATTATTTTTTATAATTTATTAAATTATTTATTAAACTAATTGGGTATTTAACAAATAGCCTTTTTAATTTTGTTTTAATTTCAGACGTAGCCAAATTATTACCCCCCCCCCCCCCCCCCCCCCA
>MDKI01137691.1:0-10994 GCA_005239505.1 Nicotiana paniculata | reverse complement strand
CAAGGAAAGTTTTTTGTTTGAACTTCCATGACATTTTACATGTGTTTGGTTATCATCTAAAACTCACGCTTGCAATTGTTTTTTGTTTTAACAGATTTTGATATACCCTTGTATTTCGTAACTATTTTTTCATAGGTAACAATTTTTCGATATTAATACAAGGAAATAACTAATTTTTTCTAGTAATAGTTTTTATAAATATTGGGGTTTTTACCCGCAACTATTTTGGAAATAGTTTTCTAATAAGTACGAGGGAAATGTTTTCTTATTCGTAACTGTTTTTATTTAATAATAGTTTTTTGAACAAATACAAGGATTTAGATCTTTCATCCATAACTGTTTTATTCGAGAACAGTTTTTTTGAATGAGTATATTGATGATGACCTTTTACCCCTAACTATTTTTGTTACAACAGTTTGAAAAGATGTACATTTCTTTCTCGTGACTAACATTTTGCCTTTCAACCTGAATATGTTCGAAGGTTTTTGCTTTTAGTATTTGGATGGATCTTTTGATTCCTTTTGATTCTGTGTCTCATTGGGTAGATGGGTCTATAGGCTCGAGCTTTTGACTTTCTGATAGTCTTCTTTGCTTCGTCTTAGATTTCCATACTGTATAGTCCCCCAAGTGTTTGAGCTTTGAAGAATGAAATCTTGAGCACTTGATTATTCCTTCCTTGTGGTCATTTTTCTGAAAAGTAAAAACATTCCGGACTTGAAGGTATATAGTTTTTTAGATGATGACTGCTTAACCCTTTTAAAACGCCTATCAGAAAGTGTAACCCTAGACCGGGAATTGTGTTATTTCCTCGTGTCTTTGCAGGTGTAATATCATCATCTGGTGATGGGTTAGCTTTATGCCTATCATCTAAAAAATTTAGTAAAATTTTTAAAAGTTCAAAATAAAATTGAACGTGTGATACCTGACGGTGGGTATTCTTTTCTTATAGAAGTAATACTTCTTCAAATGGATGGCGTTCCAACTTGTTGGTAGAACTTTTCCGTCCATAGCTTCCAACTCATAGGTGCCTTTCCCAGCTATGCCTCAGATTTTGTAAGGTCCTTCCCAGTTTGGATTTAGCTTTCCTACACCTGCTTCTTTTGTTGATTGAAAGACTTTTTTGAGGATGAAGTCCCCAATTTTAAAGTACCTGAGATGAGATTTACGGTTGTAATAACGCTCTATGATTTGTTTTTGAGCTTCCATCCATATTAATGTTGCTTCTCTCTGTGGTTAGAGCAGGTCCAGGTTGGTCCTTAATTCATCGTCGTTTTCACCTTCCATTGCTGTTGAGAACCTTATGCTTGGTCCGCCAATCTCCATTGGTATATTAAGGCTTCTGAGCCATAAGCAAGTGCGAACGGAGTTTCTCCCGTGGCTATTTTTGAAGTTGTTCTGTATATCCATAGTACCACTGGAAACTCATCAGGCCAGTTTCCTTTGGTTTTATCCAGCCGCTTTTTTAGATTGTTGATAATGATCTTATTCGTTGACTCATCTTTACCACTAGGCCATGGGGATATTATTGGATGTAATTATTCCGCTGGTCGATGCATGTTATTAGCAAATCTTTGGAATCTGTCACATTTGGATACGAAATTCTCAACTTCTTCTTCCATCTTAGGCCAATAGTATCTGTCACACCTCCTTTTTCACTACCCCAGATTAATGAAGGGGTAATAAGGGAATTTTTCCAATTAAAGTGACATTATTCGATTTTGGAATTTATTTATTATTTCAGAGTCGCCACCCGGATTTTTGACGATGTTCCGGGACACCGTTTTGTTTTGAAAATCCCAAACCGAGGAAAATTTGACTCTGTTTTAATTTGTCTGCGAACCAGAAATCCGGGTAAGGAATTCTGTTAACCGGGGAGAAGGTGTTAGGAACTCCCAAATTCCGTAGGACTACAAGTGTAAGCTTTGTTCAAGGACCAAGTTTGAGATTATTGTAAGGCCCTGAATTATGAAAGTTGTTATGGATAAAGTGTTAGCTTTTGTCCTTGTTAAATTGTCATATGGTCCCTGAAGCCTACCGAACACAATTAATTGTATTCTGCCTAAGGAAACATCCTTATGCAACAAAATTTAATTACTAACTACACATTTCTAAAGTCATTCATGGCCGCACATATTAGCCAAGCAAATCTAAGGCCATTACAGAATCACATAAGCACATTAGAAACAAGAATTTAACTTGAATGAAATAAGCTGATATACCCAGATAACATTCTTGTTTTCATCATTGATGGTTCATATCCATTTTAGCTTATCAAGTAAACCATTTCAAATGTAAATGAAATCAAGGTTAATTAGTATAGAAGACATGAAGGCCATAATAGATCATCAAGGTGGTATAAAGTCAAGATAGGTGCATATAATCATTTAAAGTTCTTGGTTAATTACTGAAACTCAGCAACACATTGACCACTCAATTCAAAGACACATTCTTTATGATTAAAAGAGTAGTCAACTAGTACATGGTTTTATCTATCAGATTATTAAGGAAACATACAAATTCAAAGCTTGGTAATCGATCATAAACTAACGACAAACACATTAAGGCAAAGATAATTATAGCATATCATATGTAGAGTTAATTAATGCTTCTTTCTTTGGCTACTACAAGCCCGTAAAATATGAGGAATCCAAGAGAAATTAATTCCATGCTATTCCTTATACAATTCAAAACTGAACCTTTCTAATTTAGCAAATAGTGATAAACTTCAGAAATTGGGATTAAAAGATAAATTCAATAAAAAAACAACGAAATTGGAGTAAAACATCGTCACAGCCCATTTTGATTTTTGACCCTTTTCATTCCAATTTGAGCAAAAAGAAAATGTTTATCAAGACCTTGAGTTCATTAGTTTTCAATTGTTTTGTTCTCTAGACAGAAAATTACAGAAGAAATAAGGAAAACCATTTATTCTTATAAAGAGTTTACCTTATAAAGAATGCGATACCATAGTTGAGCACGAGCAGACCGTAAGCCGGGGACCACAACAGAAATCTCGAACCTCAAGTGAATCAAAGGAAGAACTTCTTGTGAGGAACTCGAACTCGCCGGATACCTCTGTTTTTCCGTTGAAACAGAGGTATTTTGCGGTCGAGCTGACAATGTTTTCGGGGGCTATTTTGGGATTATCTTTTAGCTGTTTTATAGCTGTGTTTTGGGCTATTTCTGGGGTGGAGAAAAGGGTGGAATCGCTGATTTTTTTTTGCAGTGTATTAGAGCCATTTTCAGCTCATTCTCGGAGCTGTTTTCAGCTAGTTCTCGGAGCTGTTGAAGAATGATTTCCGATTGAAGCTTCACTCGAGTTTCTGGCCGGATTTTGGAGATTTTGAAGTGTTCTTTGGCTAGTGTTTTATTTGAGTGTTTATCAGAGCTTCTGGCAGGTTTTCACGGCTGATGGGGGTGGCTCCATTGCTAGGTTTTATGAAGGGAGGTCCGACCGATTTTTCAAGATGATTTGAAGTGGTGTTAATGAAGGCTTGGTGGTGGAGTTTGGTTGTTTTGAGCGAGGAGGTCGTGTGGTGAAGGACGGGGAGTGGCTGGCGAAGATGGGGTGGAAAACGCTGCTTCTCTTTTAGGTCCCTATTTTTGAGTGTGTCCATCAGGGTGTGTTATATGGAAGAAGAAGATGGAGGGGTGCGGTGCAATTATTTTTGGGTGGTTTCTCGGCTTGGATGCCGGCTGTTGTGAGGTGGAGTATGGTCGGCGGCGGTGATGGGCGACTAGTTTTTATGGTGAGGAAGATGAAGGGTCATTGGTTGAGGGCTGTGTTAATTTGGTTTTTGTTTTTGAGAGTGAAAGGGTGAGGAAGAAGGGGGGTCATGGCGCTAAGGGATAGGGATCCTAAGGGTAAGGGGTCTCTAATTAGGTCTAGGTGTGGTTGTGAAAGATTGTCCCCCAGAAGAAGAGCCTTGAGGTCTTTTTTATATTAGGGCTCTTCTAGGTTAAGGGGTATGGGCTTAGGAATCATGGGCTTGGTCCATGTCTTGTTAGGTTTTAAATTTGGGCTAAGAAGACTACAATGATATAATGTATTTTATAAATATGTAAAATTATTCTTAATTGATTTTAATAAATTATTGTGTTTAAAATAAAACTAAGAATTAAAGTTGAAACATATATTTTTTTTTGGTATTTTTCAAAGGTTATATATAAAAATCATAGTAAAATAGTATGACTACAAAATGAAACTATTTTTTATAATGTTTTTTTTTTGCGATAAAATAAAGTAAAAAGGTCAAAATGTGTTAAAATAATGATATTAGACCTGAACTAAATATTTAAACGCTATACTATGTAAAATCACGGAGAGGGTCAAAAATTACATGTCTACAGCTGCCCCTCTTTGACTGGAAACACGAAGAGTTTTCAGACAAAGAACAACAAGACATGTTTTGACCCGACCTTTATTTAAAAGGGTAGAAAACTAAAAGGAAGGAGTAAGTGACCGAGTCCTAATTTTGGACAGCCTACATATCCTGGGTTATAAGGGAATCAGGTCGCGTGTAGTTCAAGGAAAGTGATGGAATGATGAGTTGCAGAGTCGAGCGAGGTTCCGTCCGAGGCTCCGGTTTGCGTCCCGTTATTACATCAAAAATAAAAAGAAAAGACTAACTAAGCCTATCAGCTACGAGTTACAAGATTCCTATCTATGAGTCTTCTGAAACTTGGTCTTGAGTCTTGGCTCGTTTTTCATGCAGACTGTGATCTGAATCTTGATGCTTGCTGGCTGAAGGTGCTAGTTCATTCTTCTATATCTTTTTCAGATCAAGAATGGACATGCATAGCTTGTGACTTCAATCTGTCTCGAGCAGTCCACATCTTTTCCGCTTTTGTACTTTGGGGTTCAACTCTTTTCCTTTCTTCTTCTCTTTTATTCTGAATTGAGACGTCTTCTTTTGGTCGTCTCGAATCCATTGTAACCTGCACAAAATCAAAGCAAACGAACGAAATTTTCTGCCCCAGTTTTCACTAGGAAAATTCCGTGAGTTATTATAACAAAATCTATGCTACTTTATTATTGAAAGCAATGAAAAGTCGGGAATTATGCTCTTGGAGTTATTGTAGACTAGGGAGTGGACACCCTATGCCCAAAGGTAAAATCAACTAGGGGTTGGAGACCCTATGTTGGGAAATATTGACAGGTAATGCTGCCGTCTGGGAAAAGATCACCGGGTTATGACGGTGTCTGGGGGGAGGATCAACGGGTTATGCCGTTGTCAAGAAAGAGATCATCAAGTTATGCCGGTGTCTGAAAAGGTCAACAGGTTATCTTGTTGCCTAAAAAAGAGATCACTGGGTTATGCCAGTGTCAGGAAATGATCAACAGGTTATGATGTTGTCAGAAAGATCACCAGGTTATGCCGGTGTCTGCTAGGGAGTGAGACCCTATGTTGGAAAGAATACTAGGGAGTGGAGACCCTATGTCTAAAGTAAAATCAACAAGGGATTAGAGACCCTGTGTTGGAATAGCGACTAGGGAGTGGAGACCCTATGTCTAACAATAATATCAACTAGGGATTGGAGATCCTATGTTAGAAAGAAGACTAGGGAATGGAGACCCTATGTCCAAAAATAAAATCAACTAGGGATTGGAGACCCTATGTTGGAAAGAAGACTAGGGAGTGGAGACCCTATGCTTAAAATAAAATCAACTAGGGATTGGAGACCCTATGTTGGAAAGAAGACTAGGGAATGGAGACCCTATGTCCAAAAATAAAATGAACTAAGGATTGGAGACCCTGTGTTGGAAAGAAGACTAGGGAATGGAGACCCTATGTCCAAAAATAAAATGAACTAAGGATTGGAGACCCTGTGTCGGAAAGAAGACTAGGGAGTGGAGACCCTATGTCTAAAATAAAATCAACTAGGTATTGGAGACCCTATGTTGGAAAATGAGACTATTGAATTGTGTACCTATGCTAAAATGAATTAAGAAGGGTTTTTTGTTTTTTTTTTTCAATATTTTTTTTGTATATCTTAGGAGAAAGATTCATTGGACTAAGATTTTGATCCTAGGAGAAAGTTCATCAGACTAGGTCTTTTTTTTTTTGGTATCTTAGGAGAAAGATTCATAGACTAAGATTTCTATCCTAGGAGAAAGATTCATCAGACTAGGTTTTCTTTATCTTAGGAGAAAGATTCATCAGACTAAGACATTTATCCTAGGAGAAAGATTCATCAGACTAAGACATTTATCCTAGGAGAAAGATTCATCAGACTAGGTTTTCTTATCTTAGGAGAAAAATTCATCAAACTAAGATTTCGATCCTAGGAGAAAGTTCATCAGACTAGGTCTTCTATCTTAGGAGAAAGATTCATCAGACTAAGATTTCGATCCTAGGAGAAAATTCATCAGACTAGGTTTTCTTTATCTTAGGAGAAAGATTCATCGGACTACGATTTCGATCCTAGGAGAAAAATTCATCAGACTAGGTCTCTTATTTTTTGTTATCTTAGGAGAAAGATTCATCAGACTAAGATTTCTGTCCTAGGAGAAAGTTCATCAGACTAGGTTTTCTATCTTAGGAGAAAGATTAATCAGACTAAGATTTCGATCCTAGAAAAAAATTCATCAGACTAGGTCTCTTATTTTTTGTTATCTTAGGAGAAAAATTCATCAGACTAAGATTTCTATATCTTAGGATAAAGATTCATCAGACTAAGACATTTATCCTAGGAGAAAGATACATCAGACTAGGGTTTTTTATTATCTTAGGAGAAAGATTTATCAGACTAAGATTTTTATCCTAGGAGAAAGTTCATCAGACTAGGTCTTCTATTGGGAGAAAATCCATCAGACTAGGACTTTTTATCCTAGGAGGAAAAATGTGAAGAGCAATGGCAACATTTTATGCACATTAGCAAGACAAATAAAGGTAAAGATTTGAGAAACTTCCCTTTCGGCTCTTCTCTTCTTTTTTATTTTTTGAACCACTTTCGTTGTACTGCTTCGTTCCTATTTCAAACAAAGAAAATTTTGTCAGTTTCAAAAAGTGGTGGTAGGTTTGTGGCCTTGAGTCCTAGGCAGCTTGGCTTTTGCTCAATCAGCCTGAGTCAGTTTCAAGAGACTTTTTTGCTCTGCATCAACCCTGATTGTTTCATACCTAGTACCATTTGTATTTGTGGCTCAGCCAGACTTATCCCAACAGGAGATCTTTGCTTAGGCGACCTTTTCTGATATCTTGAATGACTTCTTGCCTTTTGGAGCAATTTGATTGTCAGAGGGAATCACCAGTTATCTTTGCTTGCGCCAAGTACGCTGACAAGGGTCTTTTGGTGGGAAGCCTCTGCATGAATCTGCAATGCATATTGAATTGCTGGCCAAATTCACTTTTGTGCAACTGAAAAGCTGATAGCAGATTTTGAAATTTTTTCTTGCTTGTTTTGACAAGGACTGACTCAGAGTGAAGGACACAATGATTCAAAGAAGCAAGTATTAACAAGAAATGCCCTATCAGAAGGACAGAAGGAAGAGAGGGTTTTTTTTGCGGTAACTAGCCTTAGTAATCATGACATGCATTTTGGACTTAACGACCTGATCTATCAAACTGATCTAATCTTTCTTTTTACCATTCTTATGACCTTTGAAGTCAGGTTTGTTTATGCAAATTCTTCACATCAGCTTCACGACTCACTTTCGACTAGTGGTGCCCCGAGGGGTTTTCACCAATAAGTCTCTCTCATTTATTTATCTCTACTTACCATCGCCTTACAGTGCCCGTGAAGATTTTCACTAGTAAGACTCTCTCATTTTTTCTTCTTTATTTTTTCTTTTCGTTTGCTTTCTTGGGTGAGCAACTTGACAGTGTTTTATGTCGCGTGAAACCCGTTGCTCATTGCATACTTCTCTTGGCATTCTTGAAGGCATATCGGGAGGTCTTTATTTGGAAGGTTTTTGGATAGGGTTGGAAAGGAGGGCCGACATGAAGGCTTAAAATAGACTCAAAATGAGGGGGTTGTAGACTTACAACTCTTGGAATCGACTCTTTCAAAAGTGAAATAAACTCTTTGCCCCAGTTTTAGCTATTGGGGATTTTTTGTCATAATACTTTAATTTCTCAAACAAGCTTGCATAAGACTCTCCTATTGGTGTAAAATTATCTTTCAACCTTTGTTCCCCTCTATACCCCTTGCTTGGATGCGGGTTATAGGGCACTTAAAAATTTTGTGGAGGTTGGTGGAGATTTTGCAGTGCTGATGCTCGCCTTCTGGGGTGCCTTGGTGGCTGGACAACTTACTCAGGTGGAGCAAAATAGTATTGTGGATTCTGAGGTGGATAGTAGTGCTCATGAGAATCATCGAAAAACAGACAAGGCTGGTCATACCTTTGAGATGTTTTCCTAGGACCTCTTCTCGACCCTGATGTCACCATGATTTCTTCATCCTTCTCATTCATGTCATTCAAATTACCAGATTCAATTTGGATAGCTTGAGTTGCAGCTTTGAGAGCTGATTGACTTATAATTTTTCCTGTCTTAAGGCCATTCTCTATCATTTCTCCCATTTTGATTGCTTTCGAGAAGGATTTGCTAACCGCGGACATCATGTTTTGAAAGTAATATGGCTCTTGAGCTTGAAGGAAGACAGTGATTAGCTCGTGATCACATAGGTGGCTTAACTCTAGCTACTTGCTCTCTCCATTTAATGGCATATTCCCTGAAACATTCAGTTGTTTTTTTCTTCAGGTTGGAAAGGGAATTGCGGTCTGGGGCGAGTCTATGTTGTATTGGAACTGTTTGACAAAGGCTTTTCCATGTCATCCCAGACATACCAGCGAGATGTGTCTTGATCAGTAAACCATTCAAAGGCTACCCCCTTAAGGTTTTCCCCAAAATAAGCCATCAGTAATTCTTCCTTTCCTCCCACACCTCTTAGTTGATTGCAATACCTTTTCAGGTGAGCTATGGGGTCTCCACGTCCATCATACTTTTCAAATTTGGGAGTCTTGAAACCAAGTGGAAAATGAACATCGGGGAACATACATAGATCCTTGAAGGCAATACTTTTTTGACCTTACCAACCCTTGCATGTTTCTCAACTGTGTTCTAAGCTATTTACTCTTTGAGCCATTTCTTCATGTCCATCTTTCGGGCAGGCTTCTCAATGTTTGGTGGAAGATCAAATAGGTATGAGTGGTACTCAGGAGAATGGTACTGCTCTTGATGGGTCGCAAATTGTGACTCATGAGTTTTCCTCTATACCACTGTTGGTTGTGGGACAGTGAAGACATCAACGGTTGTCAATGGAAAACTTTGAGAGCATGCAACTAGAGTTCCAGTTGTGGTCGTACAACTAGGATAAAGACTGAACCCAGGTGGATAGGATTGATCAGACAATGAGACCGAAATGGTAGTTGTCGAGATGGGTGTGAATTCTGGGAAACCCTGAACATAGAAAGGTGGTCCTTGGCCATTAGCCCATGCTTGACACATTTCAGTCATTTTCTGTTTCAGTACTCTATTTTCCTGAACCACAGTAGACTCTTGTTGAACCTTCTGACCCTGAGTCTCTTGAGCACTCATAACAGCTTCAATGTCAGTTGTCATTTCTCCCTTGGATTTTGCGTTGTTAGCTTACCACAATCGACCACCTCAAACTTTCTTCACAATTCAAAACAAAAGACACATGGACTCAGTCGGTCCTTACAATCATTCTTTTTCTTTTTCACTTTCTTTTTTATTTTTTCAAAATCATTTGATCGAACCTGAAGTGGGTTGCCTACGTATCATGACGTTGCATAAACATGATCTTGTGTAGTTCGGAAAGATTGGGAATAAAGTAAATAGCCTAACTTTTTTGTTTTTTTTTTTGGATTTTGAATTTCTTTTTGTATTTTTTTTTTTGAAACAAAGACTTAAAAAGAAGAAAGAAAATATTTTTGCATTTAGATACGTTTGTTGTTTTTTTTTTTTTTTGAGAATTTTTGGAAAGAAAGAATTCCAAAGAAGAAAGAAAAAATATATTATAATTTTTTTGAATTTCGAAAGAAAAATTTCTAAAGAAGAAAATAAATATTTTTGGATTTTTTGGACTTTTATTTTGAATTTGTGAAAGAAATACTTCTAAAGAAAAAGAAAATACTTTTGAAGCTTGAATTATCTTTTCAATTTTCGAAAAAAGAATGAAAATTTTGGGTTTTTGATTTTATCTTTTTTTTTTCTTTTTTTTCCCGACTTTTTTAAAGAAAGACTTCTAAAGAAGAAAGAAAATAGTTTTTTAAATTTTTGATAATTTTTGGGAAAAAGACTTCTTAAAAAAAAGGTAGAAAATATTTTTTCTTTTGGATATTGATTTGATTTTTCTTTTTGAATGAAAGACTTATTAAGATGAAAGAAAATATTTTTGGTTTAAAAAAATTCTTTATTTGGGATTTTCTAAAGAAAGACTTCTAAAAAGGAATTAAAGGAATTTTTTTTTTTGGATTTTTTGAAAATTGGGGGTCTCAAAGAAAGACTTTTCTACAGAAGGAAGTAAAGGAGAATATTTTTGGATTTTTAAAAATTGGGGAAAACAAAAAGGTAGGAAATATTTTTTGGGGATTTTTTTTTAAAATTGGGGAATCAAAGAAAGACTTTTCTAAAGAAGGAAGGAAAGGAAAATATTTTTGGATTTTTTAAAAATTGAGGGCCGGAACCGATGAGGTTTGCCTACGTATCTCACATCTGGTAAGAATTCAGAACCGCGTAGTTCTGCCAGTTTTGACGGAACCGGGAAGACATAACTTTTGAAAACATTCACTTATTTTATTTCTTTTTTTTTTTTTTCTGGGAGAGTTTCAGCATTTTTCAAATACCTACCTCTCACTCTTGATTTTTCTCTTTTTTTTTTTTGATTTTCTTTCCTATTCTAGAAGCCAGTCAACATGTAAGCCAAAATAAATAGATACGCAAGTAGCGCGTAAGATGCATCCGGACGATCTTTTAAATTGGGTACACCTGTCCTAGACGGACCCAACCCCTGTGTTGAGTCCCCAAAGT
>ML353299.1:0-11632 GCA_005239505.1 Nicotiana paniculata | reverse complement strand
TGGCTATGGAACTATGGATAGGCCATGAGCATATTACTACTAAAGGAAAAAAGAATTCTGTAAATCGGCAACATAACCTATCTTCAGAAGATATAAGATGTTTCATTTGTTTACGTTAAGACACGTTTTGTTTCCTTCCTGTATTTACTAGCACTCAGATTTGACAGGTCTTGATTGAGGATGAGTTGCTTTATCATCCAATAGTTTACAAATTCTGTAAGGGTATTGTGATGACCCAAAAAGTTATCTCTCATTTTATAAGATAAAGCTGTGTTTCGATGCCTTGAAAACTTCCTTTTATTTTATCTCCTTTTGCGTGCACAGTCCGGGCGTATATCCAGAAAGCTTTTTATAATTGAATTTTAGTTGACTTCGGTCAATATTTTGGGTAAACGGACCCAGTCGCGTGATTTGACGGTCCTGGAGGATCCGTAGGAAAATATGGGACTTGGGTGTATACCCGAAATTGAATTCCGCGGTCCCAAGCCCGAGAAATAAATTTTTGAAAGAAATTATTTTACTGGCATTATAAGAGTTTTTGGAAATTTGATTATATTTGAAATTGATGGTATCGGGCATGTATTTTGATTCTAGAGCCCGGTACAGGTTTAATATAGTATTTGAGTGATGCCTGTAAAATTTGGTAAGTAACGGAGGTCATTTGACGTGATTTGGACCCGTAGTTGTGAAATTTGAAACTTTGAAAGTTCTTGAGATTTTCTTTGATTTTTATGTTAAATTCGTTGTTTAAGATGTTAAATTGGCGATTTGACCGAATGAGTAAGTCTGTAGGATGTTTTTAAGGTTGTGTACATGTTTGGTTTGGAGCCCCGAGGGCTCGGGTAAGTTTCGGTTAGGTGTCAGAGTGGTTTGGACTTAGAAAAATCTGGTGAGAATGTTGTTTGCTAGTGTCTGGTATTTTGTTCTATGCGAACGCGTGGTAACCCACGCGAACGCGAAGAGTAAGTGTGGCTGGGATTTTCTCTACGCGAACACATAGACCTGGGTGCGAACTCGGAGCATTGGGGAAATTACACTACGCGAATGCACCAGGTCAAACGCGAACGCACAGTTATAGGAGGGGGGCTGGCCAGGAACCAAGGAGAGTTATGCGAATGCGACCCTTCGTACGTGAACGCAAGGGCGGGGCAGGGCTAAGCCTTCGCACGCACAGCTCGTCCTGCAATCGCATAAGTCCTCTTATAGGCTACTCTTCCCGAACGTGTCAGAGCTCACGCGAACGCACTGAGTACAGTCGCCCAGCACTTAAAACAGTAGAAAAATGGGATTTTAGCGATACCTTCATATTCTCAAAGCCAAGGAAGCTTAGGGGCGATTTTTGAAGGGGGATCTCACCACCAAGTTCTAGGTTTGTGTTCTTAAACTGATTTTCTTCATTTCCATTAACACCCATTACATTTCTAGGCTTAAATCTTGTTCTTGAAGGGTAGAAAATTAGGGATTTTAGGAGAATTAGTGGTTTTATAAATTTGGGAATTTAGACCTTGATTTGGGGTCGGATTCCGAAACTAATAATATATTCAGGCTCGTAGGTGTATGGATGATCGAGTTTTGGTTCGAACCTCGTGTTTTGAACAAGCGGGCCCAGGGTCGATTTTTGACTTTTTGGGAAGAATGATAGAAAACTCATAATTAAGCATCGGGGTTGAGTTATTTAGCATTTATTGATATTGTTAAGCTAATTATGTCTAGATACAATCGAATTGGAGGCGAATTCTAAAGGGAAAGCAGTAATTGAAGCTTGAGTTTGGTCGTGGAATTCAAGGTAAGTGTTTATCTTAACCCTAGCTTGAGGGAATAGATATTATGTCTTATTTGCTACGCGTTAGTATAATGTGCAACGTATAAGTGTTTTGACGAGTATCTATACGTTGGTGTCAAGCATGTCGTGAGTCGAATATTGTGATTTATATGATTTTTCATTAAGCATTACTTGAGTTTAATTTGACAATTATCTATGTTAGTGGTGTTTCTTTGGTATTGACCGTTGTTGAGCATTGGTTCGAGTTGAGAATTACTACGCGAAATTAAGTAACTAGGTGAGATTGTTTATAGTTATTTTCCCTTGTCGGGATGATATTGATTTTACTGTTGACCCCCTTGCCGGGACATTATGGATTTATTATTGTTATTTGCATTGTTGATTTCCTTGCCGGATTGTTGTTATTGATTTGTTTGGGTGAGGAAGAGTGCAAAGCACGAAGGGTGATGCCGTGCCATTTTCTATTGATTTATTGTGAGGATGAGGGTAAAAGCACGAAGGGTGATGTCGTGCCGTTTCTATTGATTTATTGTGAGGATGAGAGTAAAAGCACAAAGGGTGATGCCGTGCCATATTATGATATTAAAAGCACAAAGGGTGATGTCGTGCCGTTTCTATAGATTTATTGTGTGGATGAGAGTAAAAATACGAAGGGTGATGCCGTGCATTCTATTTATTATTTGGTGAGGATGAGAGTAAAAGCACGAAGGGTGATGTCGTGCACTTGTTTTTGTGCTGTTACTTCTGTTGTTTAAATTGATATCAACTTGGTTGCTCTACTTCGTTATTTCCATTATTTGATATTTCCTCCCCTCAGCATATTCCCCTTTCTTTGTATTTAGCTGCTTATATCTTGTTGTTATATTATTTTCTCCTTATATGATTAAACTACTTAGGTTTAGTTGGTTGTCATGTCCCAGCCTCGTCACTACTTCGCCGAGGTTAGGATCGACACTTACTCAGGACATGGGACCATTGTACTGATGCTAGACTTTGCACTTTTGTGCAGATCCCGGTACAGGACTCTACGGACCTTAGAGTGAGGAGGATGCCTTTAGCCCTTTTGGAGATTCTGAGGTAGTCCTGCAGGCGTTCGCAGGCCTTGGCGTCCCCTCCTACAATATTTCCACTCTATTCTTCTTTATTTTTAGACATATGTATTTATTTTGTTCGGACCTTTATATGTAGTATTCATAGACAGTCCGTGAAGTTGTGGCACAAAATTCTGGGTTTAGTATTATGACTTTTGTAATGGCTTTTAATTAAGTTGTTAGACTTTCTTTTCACTCGCACTTTTATTTCCGCTGATTTGTACATCACCTATTATCTGTTAAAAAAAATGAATAAGGTAAATAAACATTAACGTTGGCTTGCCTAGCGGGTTCAATGTTAGGCATTATCACGGTCCCGACAGTGGGACATTCGGGTCGTGACAAGTTGGTATCAAAGCACTAGGTTGCTTAGGTCTCACAATTCACGGACAAGCTTAGTAGAGTCTGAGGAATCGGTACAGAGACGTCTGTGCTTATCCCCCAGAGGCTACAGAGTTTAGGAATCACTTCACATCTATTCTTCTCTGTCGTGCGATTTGATTTCTCAAAACTAATTGACTTTCTACTCTCTTCTCTCGCAGATGGCAAGAACACGTGCTTCTTCATCCATTGATCAACAGCCCGAGTCTCCAGTTGCAGCTCCTACAAGGGGCCGAGGCCGAGGCGGTGCTAGAGGCCGAGGCAGAGGCATAGCTCAGCCCAGAGCAGCAGCCCCAGTGGCAGAGCCTCAGGTAGAGTTTGCTGATGAGGTTCCTGCCCAAACAATCGCGGTTGGACCAGCTCAGGTTCCCAAGGGGTTCATTGCCACCCTGGTACTCCAGCATGCTCTAGTCCGTCTAGTGGGCCTCATGGAGTGTGATGACCCAAAAGGTCATCCCATATTTTTTCTAGCTAATTCTACGTTCCGAAGTCGTGAAATCCTCCTTCTATCTCACCTTGATTTGTGTGCGCGGCCCGGGCGTGTATCCGGGAAGTCTTTATGTGAAAAACTAATCAAAATGATAATTTTTGTGTTAGAATTTGAACAAAGTTGACTTCGGTCAATATTTTTGGTAAACGGACCCGGACCCATGATTTGACGATCCCGGAGGGTCCGTAGGAAAATAAGGACTTGGGCGTATGCCCGGAATCGAATTCTGAGGTCCCAAGTTCGAGAAATAAATTTTTTAAAGAAAATTGTTTTCAGAAAAATTTAAAGGTTTTTTAAAATGAAATTTGAGGCGAATCTTATGATATCGGGCCCGTATCATGGTTCCGGAACCTGGTACATGTTAGATATGCCTTATATGTGCTATCTGTGAAATTTGGTTAGAAACAGACTTAGTTTGACGTGATTCGGACCTGAAATGCAAAAGTTGATGTTTAAAGAAGTTTTGAGAAATTCCATTCATCTTGAGGTTTAATTAGATGCTTATGATGTTATTTTAGTAATTTGATTACTCGAATAAGTCTGTAGGATGTTTTTAAGGTTGTGTGTATATTTTGTTTTGAGCCCCGAGGGCTCGGGTGTGTTTCGGATAGGGTTCGGGTCCATTTTCTCTCATTTTCCTTTGTTGTTTCTGCTATCTGGTGTCCCTTTCTATGCGATCGCATAGACAATCCGCGATCGCATAGTGTAAAATGGACCAGCGATGTTTCCTTAATCGTGATCGCACTGTTTACTTCGCGATCGCACAGCTTGTAGACTACACTCTACGCGATCGCATACACACTTTCGCGATCACACAATGTTATTTGATAGTGGCCATTTCTTCTTCTATGCGATCGCAATAGTTGGTCCGCGATCGCAGAAGCTAATTTATGCGATCGCGTAGAGCATTTTAAGCCAGCTTCATTTTCCTTCTATGCGATCGCGCCTCGATCCCCCCGATCGCGATTCACAAAACACCTGGGCAGAATATAAGTTTTCAAAATCGGGGGTTTCACCATTTTAAATATATTTTGACTTCTAGAACTCGGTTTTGGGCGATTCCTTGAGGGTTTTTCACACAAATCGAATGGGTAAGTGTTCTTCCACTAGAGTTTAATATATTTCATGAATTAGTTCTTGTTTTTATCATTTAATTTGTGTTTGGGGTTGAGGGGATTGTGGGTTTTGAAAGAAAACTTCTAAGATGTAAATTTATGATTTGAAAGACCAAATATCATCAGAATTGGATAAATTTAGTATGGGTGAACTCGTATCGTAATGGGTAATCGGAATTTGTAAAATTTGTTGGATTCCGAGGGGAGGGCCCGGGGGTCAACTTTTGGGTCGATATTTATAATTTTGTAAAGATTGAAACTTTATTATTCGGAATAATTCCTTATACGTTTTATGTGTATTTTGAAGTGGTGTTAGTTGATTTTGAGCCGTCCGGAGGCCTTCCCGCCCGAGAAGTCTAGTTTTGAGTACCTGGTTGTCGTCTTTGAGGTAATTATCTTGCCTAACCTTGTGTGGGGGAACTACCCCTTAGGATTGAGTCTCCCTTGTTAATTGTAGTCCGAGTATGCGAGGTGACGAGTGTGTACTCGTACTTATTTGCAATTAGATTTCCCTTTTAGGATTCGTAGATTCTTATATTACCTGTGTATGATTTGTAATTGCTACACTTGAATCCCTGATTGTTAATTTTATTCCTTCCTGTTTAAATTAGAATTACTTGTTTTTTGATTCTTCGTTGGCTATTTGGCTTTACTTGACTTAACTGAATATTCTACTTCTCTTATCATCATACTATATTTTCTTCCTAGCTTGACTAATTGACTATAATTAGTGTCATCTAGCCTTATAGTGGACTAGCCGTAGTTGGAACATTTATTCGTTGGAGTGAAGCATGCCCGTGAGTCTTACATTGTGATTTATATGACTATTCCCTTAAGTTCCACTTAGGTCTAATTGTTAGACATTTATGTTATTTGTATTTCCTTGATGTTGCCTATTATTGGGCCTTTTGTTTAGGCTGAGTGTTATTCCGTGAAGTTAACTGTTTAGGTGAGATTGGTTATAGCTGTTTCCCTTGCCGGGATGTTATGGTTCCTGTTACTATTTATGCTGTTAATGATATTATTTGTACAGTTGACTCCCTTGTCGGGATGTTCTGGTTTTTATTACTGGTTATGCTGTTAATGATATTGTTTGTATTGTTGACTCCCTTGCCGGGATTTGGTGATTTATGGGGCATATTGTTGGTTTTCCCTTGCCAAACTGTTGTTCTTGATATTGTTTGGGTGAGGAAGAGTGTAAAGCACGAAGGGTGATGCCATGTATTGTGAGGATGAGAGTAATAAATCACGAAGGGTGATGCCGTGCCATGTTATGATATTGAAGCACGAAGGATAATGTCGTACCATGTTATGATATTGAAGAACGAAGGATAATGTCATGCCATGTTATGATATTAAAGCACGAAGGATAATGTCGTGCTGTGTTATGATATTAAAGCACGAAGGGTGATGTCGTTCCATGTTATGAGAGTAAAAGCACGAAGGGTGATGTCGTGCACTTGTTTTGGTGAGAATGAGAGTAAAGCACGAAGGTGATGCCATGCACTTGTTTTGGTGAGAATGAGAGTAAAGCACGAAGGGTGATGTCGTGCACTTGTTTTTGTGAGGATGCGAGTAAAAGCATGAAGGGTGATGCCGTGCACTTGTCTTTGCATTTTATTTTGTTGTTCTAAATTTGGATATTTCACTGATCTCTTACTGCATTTATTGGCAAGATTTGATATTTCTCCTGTACGGCATGGTAATTTATGAGTTACGGACTGAGCTCCGGTGGATAAATCTTGAGGAGATTCTGATCAAGGGATTTTATTGAAAAGTGTTATTGAAAAAGAAATGGTTGGAAATGATTATACTTGAATGACTCTTACATCGAATGTATATTTGAAAAGTACTAGTCTTGCCTAAAATGATATTTGGAAGTCATTTATATGGAAAGCCTCTTTGGAAAGCTTCGTAGTTTGAAAGAAACTATTTTTACGTAATTCTCTCTATTAATTATACTTATATCTACTTTTGGAGAAAGTATGTTCTCAAAGTAAACTCTTCCATACTAAAATGATTTTTATTTGCAAACGTTTTTCATATGAAATGTTGTTTAAAGATTTCTACTAGTTATGGATTTTAATGGCTAAGGCCCGTTGTGAACAAACCGACGCGGAGTTGAGTTATCGGTGTCCTCTATTGTATTGTGTTTCCTTTCGATTCGGCTTCTTTTGCTGTCCATCTTTCTGTGTATTTTTGTGTTGTTTCGTGTTTGATTTCTGTAATTTCCTTTCGCTTTATATTGTCATTGTGGTGGATTATCCTGAGAAGTCTTAGATAGATGTAACATTCGGTCATTTCTATATTCATGTTATTTATTTTGTAGACCAGTGGTGTCTTGACTAGTCCTCATCACTACTCCATCGAGGTTAGTCTTCATACTTACTGAGTACCGCTGTGGTGTGCTCATACTACACTTCTGCACAGTTTTGTGTGCAGATCCAGGTATATATTGTAGTAGCTGTGTGGATGATTGCCGAGGAGACTCAAGGTAACCTGTTGCTGGTTACGCAGGCGTCGGAGTCACCTTCTTTGTATTTATTATTCATACATTGTTGTATCTATTTCCAAACAGTTGTACTTAGAAGTTGTAGAAGATTCATAGAGCTTATGATTTGTACTACTAGTTTTGGGAAAGTTTGCACATTCTGTTGAGATTCTATATCAAGACTGTTTGTTTTCCTTTATTTAGTGTTGTTATTCAGTAACTGCTAGGCTTACCTAGTCCCTAAGACTAGGTGTCATCACGATACCCAATGGAGGGAATTTGGGTCGTGACAAGTTGGTATCAGGACTCTAGGTTCATAGGTGCTACGAGTCATAAGCGAGTTTAGTAGAGTCTTGTGGATCGGTACAGAGACGTCTGTACTTATCTTTGAGAGGCTACGAAGCTATTAGGACAATTTCACTTCCTTCATTCCTATCGTGTGAGTTTATTGATCTTGAAGTTTGAAGTTATCGTTCCATTCTCTCACCGATGGTGAGGACACGAATGGCAGTTCCTGATGATGTTACCCCGAAGCAAGTGTCACAAGGGTCAGAGACAGGGGCCAACGAGGAGCACGTGTCGTAGTTAAGATGCCTACCAGAGCAGCCGTTGAAGAGTCGCCAGTAGTTCTAGTTGGGGGACAGGTACTGGGGGCGCCTGTTGCTACCCCGGACTTCAGGGGACTTGAGCGCAGTTTTAAGTATAAATGGTACGTTGACCCAGGCAGGGTCGATTCTAGTGCACCAGATGCTTCAAAAATCAGGGGAGGAGTTCAGACTCCCACCATCTACACTCCAGAGTAGCAAGATCATATTGGTCAGGTTCCACTTGTTATGATAGCACGACATCTGGTTTCAGTTTAGCCATGGTCAGGGTAGCAGCATCCGAGGGAGAATACCTTGGAATTGAAGGGTACTGGAAGTACCACCCTTCTATATTTCAGTGGATTGGCGGCAGATAATGCCCAAGGTTTCCTGAAAGAGTGTCACTATATTCTTCGTACTTTGGGTATTGTGGAGATGAGCGAGATTGCTTTTGTCACGTCTCAAGTTCAGAGTAGTGGGTTGGTCAGTGGTGGCGGCATATGAGTTGGGGTCACGTGACCAAGTTAGATTCACTAGCATGGATTCAGTTTTCGGAGATGCCTTGAGGGAGGTTGCACATCAGTTCCTTCGGGATGTACGGCACGCTGAGTTTGAGCAGTTGCGTCAGGGCGTTGTGTCAATATGGGAGCATGATGTTAGATTCAGTGGGTGGGCTAGACATGCACTTCGCTTGGTTGCTTCAGTTGGGAGATGATTCCGTATAGTCATTTGGGAGATTCAGGCATGATATTCGGTTTAGCGGGACTCGAGATTTAGAGTAGGATACCTCGATTCAGCAGGTAGTAGGGATCGCTCGCCTGTTAGAGCGCATATGGGACCGAAAGCGAGAGGGCAGACGAAATTAGGGAGATATTTCAGGGAGGCAATAAGGCCTCATAGATCGGGTCCGTATTATAGAGGCAAGGCACGACACTGTAGAAGTTTTGTGGGTCAACCAGTTCAGTCTGCATTACCATCCTCGCAAGGGATTTCAGGTACTCATGGGTGTCAGAGGATTCGAATCGTGTGTTTTTCCACAGCCATGTCAGCAGCGAGATTGTTTTCAGTGTGGAGATCTTAGCCATAGGGTGAGAGATTATCCCAGGATTCAGGTAGGTGTGTGGTAGCATGGTATTCAGGTGAGTAGGGGCGCCTAAGAAGGGGAGGCCCGACCCGTTGATGTGTTGCATATGGTAGGTCGGAGGCCGATGTGCCAGATATTATCACATGTATGTTTTGATGTGTTGCAGAGGGGAACCAATTGTATTTCATTATAGTTTTGCTGTTCGNTTGATAGTGGTGAGACTGGAAGTGAGTCCTTGTTGTTCTTCGTGGTAAGCTTTATGTGATTTTCCTAAATACTTGCTTACGAGTTGTGATTTGATATTCCATCGAGATGTGATATCAGCTAGCGTTATGATTTTATCAACTGAGATGAATTACTGGAGGAATTTCAATTGGTATGATATATTTTCGGTATGTGATTCAGAGTTGAGGGCGAGGTCCTCGTGATATTTGNTGAGTACCGCAGTGGAAATTTTATCAGGATGGTATCCTTGTGATTTGTTCATATGCTTTGCTTCTTCCTTGTTATATTGCTTTGGTAAGTCGGTATTGATAGATAGTTGTGCCTATGGGCTTGTTTGATAGTTCCTTTATATGTTTCCATTTTCTTATTCAGTCATTTCGTTATATGTTTTCTTTAGTTTAGTTTGCGGGATGTGTGCCCGGTGGTGTCAGTTGTGGCTGGTGACTCGGGTGTTTAATAATGAAGACTTCGTGTTCATTGCATCATTATCAGTGTTATGGGTTTGGGAACAGAGTTCTTTCAGATATGGGGCTAATTGCCAATTTCGAGTTGATTTTGGGTAGCTATTGTGATCAAAAGTGTTATATGAGCCTATGTGTGATGTTCTATGTTGTGTGGCCGTGCCTAGTGGGTGTAGTCATGAGTTGATGCAGCTGATTGAGACTAATGCCGGATATGGATTTAGAATCGGGTCTTTTGTAAATGAGTATAGGGTGAGAAGTAGAGGTAGGAGGCTTATCAGTGATGATGTGAGGGCTATATTGCAGTTGTGATTGTTTCATTAGGCTTTCGTGGATTGGGGTGACGTGGGATCACCCGCGGGTATGTGTTAGAAGTGTACAATCAGTAATTAGATGAGTTCAAGGTGAATCCTGGCACGTTCGAGGACGAACGTTTGTTTAAGAGGGGGAGGATGTGATGACCCAAAAGGTCATCCCGTATTTTTTCTAGCTAATTCTATGTTCCGAAGTTGTGAGAAACTCCTTCTATCTCACCTTGATTTGTGTGCGCAGCCCGGGCGTGTAGCCGGGAAGCCTTTATGTGAAAAACTAATAAAAATAATAACTTTTGTGTTAGAATTTGAACAAAGTTGACTTCGGTCAATATTTTTCGTAAACGGACCCGGAACCCGTGATTTGACGGTCCCGGAGGGTCCGTAGAAAAATATGGGACTTGGGCGTATGCCCAGAATCGAATTCCGAGGTCCCAAGTCCGAGAAATAAATTTTTTAAAGAAAATTGTTTTCAGAAAAAATTAAAGGTTTTGGAAAATGAAATTTGAGGTGAAACCTATGACATCGGGCTTGTATCATGGTTCTGGAGACTGGTACAGGTTCAATATGTCTTATATGTGCTATCTGTGAAATTTGGTAAGAAACGGACTTAGTTTGACGTGATTCGGACCTTAAATGTAAAAATTGATGTTTAAAGAAGTTTTGAGAAATTCCATTGATCTTGAGGTTTAATTCGATGCTTATGATGTTATTTTAGTGATTTGATTACTTGAATAAGTCCGTAGGATGTTTTTAAGGTTGTGTGTAGATTTGGTTTTGAGCCCCGAGGGCTCGGGTGTGTCTCGGATAGGGTTCGGGTCCATTTTCTATCATTTTCCTCTGCTGTTTCTGCTATCTGGTGTCCTCTTCTATGCGATCTCATAGACAAATCCGTGATCGCATAGTGTAAAATGGACCAGCTCAGTTTCCTTAATCGCGATCGCACGAAAGATAATGTTGTCCCATGTCAGGATGTGGTGATTTATGGGTCATATTGTTGGTTTTTCCTTGCTAAACTGTTGTTCTTGATATTGTTTTGGTGAGGAAGAGTGTAAAGAACGAAGGGTGATGCCGTGTATTATGAGGATGAGAGTAATAAAGCACGAAGGGTGATGTCGTGTCATGTTATGATATTGAAGCACGAAGGATAATGTCGTGCCATGTTATGATATTGAAGCACGAAGGATAATGTCGTCCCATGTTATGATATTAAAGCATGAAGGATAATGTCGTGCCGTGTTATGATATTAAAGCACGAAGAGTGATGCCGTGCCATGTTATGAGAGTAAAAGCACGAAGGGTGATGTCGTGCACTTGTTTTGGTGAGAAAGAGAGTAAAGCACGAAGGGTGATGCCGTGCACTTGTTTTGGTGAGAATGAGAGTAAAGCACGAAGGGTGATGTCATGCACTAGTTTTTGTGAGGATGCGAGTAAAAGCATGAAGGGTGATGTCGTGCACTTATCTTTGTATTTTATTTCGTTGTTCTAATTTTGGATATTCCTACTGATCTCTTATTGCATTTATTGCCAAGATTTGATATTTCTTCTGTACTGCATGGTAATTTATGAGTTACGGACTGAGTTCCGGTGGATAAATCTTGAGGAGATTCTGATCA